>PVKA01016861.1:0-47011 GCA_004027165.1 Ctenomys sociabilis | reverse complement strand
TCTCTCTCTCTCTCTCTCTCTTTCCTACTTCACACTCTGGAGAGCCCAGTTAGCAAATTAGATTAATAACATACCTTACGTGAAAGCCAAATTAGCCTCAATTGCCTAAAAAATTGTTACTTTACAGCTATCTCTTTATGCATTTATTGTCAGATTACACCTTATTACAGAGTGTCCATTAATTTAAATTTATATTGTTTTCTACGTTTGAATTATAAACTATATGAGATAAAAAAAAAAGAGAACTAATGTTAACTTTCATGTCCACCTCTATCGTTACCTCTATTGCTGTTTTATGTATTCAAAAGGCAACAAATCATGGGGTGCCATACGCATCAGTAGATTCACACATTGATGGGCTCACAGCTGATTGTGTTGTTCAAGGAGACACCTGGTTGAAAACCGTGGGCTCCAGGGGCGTGGTCTGCAAGGGCGGCTTCCTCTCCCTGGCTCCTCCCTTCTCTCTCCACTTCCTGGTCTCCAGGATGTGAGCACCTTTTCTCCGCCAGGCCCTTCCTACTCGATGCTTCAGCCCTTAGCTTCGTATTTGTGGACTGAATCCTATAAAACCGTGAGCCACAATCAACCTCTCCTCCTCCTTTAAGTTGAGGGCGTCTAGTGTTTTGGCCCAGTGCCCGCAAGTGACTAATACAAACTCCTCTTGCGAATTTCTCATTCCAGCTGCAGGGTTTTTCAGCATGGTGATTCTCAACCTGGACTTCATGTGAGAGTGCGAAGCAGCAGAGAAAAAGCCTCCTTGAAATTCGGTGTCAAGATGCTGGGATACAGGGACAGGAGGAAGAGAAGGGAGGAGGCGGGGCACTGGAGCCAACCAGGATCTGAAGCAAGGACTGAAGACCGCGGGAGGGTGAAGAGAGAAACTTCAGTGAGGAAGGAGGGGTGGGGGAGAAGAAGGAGAAGAAAGCGACAGGTGGCACTTTCTGCTTGAGCCCAGACTCACTGCAGGGGAGGGACAGCTCCAACCTCTAGAAGCACGATGAATAGCGGTAACTTCAGTGGACTCCACAGAGACATGCGCCAATGGAATAGAGCGGTGGATTCCGCGGACTGCAATGGCTGGTGAGTTATTGGGATTGAGATCTTTCCCAGGAGAGGCAGATTGGCTGGTAGCCAAGTGGGAGAAGCACCGACCGAGCTCAGAACTCCGAACAGCTGCAGGCGCCATCTAGTGGCTGCCAGTAACAGCGTCAGGCTACCAGGCTACCAGGTTCAAATTGGCAAGAGATCTGGAAATTGAACTCAGGACAGCAGGGAGCTCAGTTCAAACCAGCAAGAGGCATATGGACTGCAGCAGGCTGAACAAATCTGGTTGTAGTCTCACAGCCAAAAGCCAGCCTGAACTTCAGTTGAACTAAAGGTGTAGGCTTGCTGGGATTACCCGCCAACCTGACATGAACTACAGGTGTCATTCTGGGATTAACCAACCCAGACCCGGGCTCTTTCCACATTGCTTACCAGGAGCAGCAGATACATGCCTTGAAGAAGAGTTTTTCCTCTTATTTTCTTCTCTCTCTCTCTCTCTCTCTCTCTCTCTCTCTCTCTCTCTGCCTTTCCCTGTCTCTTCCCTCTCTCTTTGCCTCCTATCTCTCCCTCCTGTCTTCCTCAGCTTCCCAAAATTGGCATGATCATCATTTGCCTTACTTCTGATCTCTGCTTCTTCTCTGTCTCTATTTTCCCCAGCACCTCGCATGTTTTCTCCCTGAGAGTGATCACCGTACTGAGGGATCGCTCACCCCGTGTGCGCTTCTAGCTCATTTTAGATTTGGCTGCATGTATCCAGTTCTTACAGTTAAAGGTGGCAAATGCATAGTTCCTCATTTTATCATTTTCTAGGATATGCCTGATGCTCTTGTTATTGCTGATTGTACCATGTTACCAAAGCAATATGCTTACTCCACTCAGTCACTCTTCCTGGCATATTCCAAGACTGAGATTCCCTAAGGATAATAAAATTACCACAGGCCAATGCCAAAGAACCAGGGGCTGGACCAAGTAGGAGCAATTTCTCATCACCAATAAATAGAGGAGATGGAATCTTTCTTTTTTCTTTTTGTTTTATTGAAGCACAAATATCAATGAGACATTTTAAGATACTTTGACAAGATGGATTTGATAAATTAATACATTGCAAACTGTTTTCATAATTTTTTTTTTGTCTTTTTGAGACAGGGTCTCACTGTGCAGTTCAGGCTGGCCTTAAACTCACTTTGTAGCTCAGGCTGGTCTCGAACTCACAACAATCCTCCTGCCTCAGCCTCCCTGCTGCTGGGATTACATGGTATCATAGAAGGTGCATACATGATATTATACTTACAGACATTATTATAGTAGATGTCTCTTATCAGTAAATTAAGAGAGTGTCGCTGTTTGCCTATCTTATATTTTATACCTGAATTACATCAAGGATTTAATAATTATTACTTTTTATCTTGCTATTTTCCTAGTGGTTGTCCATAGCACTAGAAGCCAACATAATATCCTGTCCAACCACCATTAATGCAAATCTTGCCTCTCATAGAATTATGTAGAAGCACAGCGTTATCTATCCCAACTGTACTGTCCATGCGCACACATCATGATTCTTCAGATGGAGTCTTACAACATGCTCAAAACCCAAAAACCAGCTACACCTAAAAGATACATGTGAGTGGTAGTCATTTCTAAGGGTTCTAAAGGCAAACTATGAAGTTACTTATCATAGGCAATTTACAAGCCTCAATCAAGGCAAACCAAGAGGACAATAAGGTAAAAGAATCTGAAAGCCACAAACCTGGACTCCCTGAAGTAGTATCAGTAGAACTAACAAAGTAGATGAATGAGGCTCTGAGAAAAATAAACCCACAAATAATTTCTCAGATTATTTCTCAGGGCTAGGGAGATGGCTCAGTGGAATAAGCACTTCCCTGGCAAGCGCAAGGGCCTGAGTTCAATCCCTGGTTCCGCCAAAAATAAAAATAAAAATACAACCTTCAGTGGTCTCAGTTTGCCAATCAAAATAAAGACTTGCAGAATGGATCAAGAAGCAAGATCTAAAAATGTGCTGCATATAAGAAACATTTAATTCAAAACAAATTCATAGACTAAAAGCAGAAGGATAGAGAACAATACTCCAGCACTTCAGATCTAACTCAGCATCACAGCACATGCCCGGAAAGCACAAGGAGGTGAGTTCAATTCCTGGTACCAAAAAATAAATAAATAAAAAATAAAAACATACTCCATGGAGCAGAAACCCAAAGAAAAGGAGAGACATTCATTCTATTTGCAGACAAAATGGATTTCAAGCCAAGAGTGACTAAGAGACGTAATGAAGGTAAATATTTCTTGTAAAAGGAACAACGCAAGAGGAAAGCATAATCATGAATATATATGCCACAAATACGAGTGCATGCACTATACAAAGTGGGTGTTAATTAGCATGAAAACTCAAATACGCACTCATACAATTGTAATGGAGGGACTCAATACCCTACTGTCACAAATAGACAGGTCAACTAGAGAAAAGATCGTAATGAAATACTAGAACTGAACCAAGACCTTGAACAAGGGGACTCAGTAGATGACTACAGAGTGTTCCACCTCAATGCAGAATATATATTTTCAGCTGCACACAGGTTGTTCTCCACACAGACCGATACCTCATAGAACATGCTTAACTAAATGCAAACAAATTGAAATTATCCCACACAACTGAGACCCTGTAGGCCCTGTACTAAAAAATACAAAAAAAAAAAAAAAAAGGAAGAAACTATCCCATGCATATTATCACATCATGGTGGAATGAAATGAGGAATCAATGACAAAAGAAATTATAAAAACTTCATAAACACATGGAAATTAAGTAACACCCTTCTGAACAACCAGTGGGTCACAGAAGACATTAGACAGTTTTGAAAATTAAATGATAATGCCAATATAATATACTGGAACTTATGGGACATAATAAAAGCAGTTCTGTGGAAGAAATTTATAGTAGTGAACACCCAAATCAGAAAAACATAGGTAGCTCAAATAAATAACCTAATGTTGAATCTGAAGTTTCTAGAAAAAGAAGCACAAGTCAAGCCCAAAGCTTGTACAAGGGAGGAAACGATAAAGAGCAGGGCATAAATTAATGCAATGGATATGAAGAAAACAAAGAATCATTGAATCAAATAGTTGATTCTCTGAAAGATGAAATAAAATTGGCAAAGCCTTACCCAACCTTCTCAAAGGAAGGAAAGAAAAGAATTAAATCCATGCAATTAAGAATGAAAGGCATGAAATCACATTAGGTCCTGAAGAAATTCAGAAGCCCATTAACATTTACACAAGAACTTGTATTCTATTTAGATGGAAAATAGAAAAGAAATGGGCAGACTCGTAAAAGCATATGAGTTCCCAAAGTTAAATCAAGAACATATAAAAATTATAAATAATCCAGCATCAGCCAATGAAATTGAACATATAGTTAAAAATCTGTCAACATAGAAAAGCCCAGGCCTGACGTATTCACTACTGAATTCTACAAGAAATTTAAAGAAGATTTAATGCTACTATTTCTCAAACTCTTTAATGAAATTGAAAAAGAATCAATACTCCTCAATTCATTCCTGGGAATAAGCATTACCCTAATACCAAAAGCAGGAAAGGCTACAACCAAAAGAGAGAACTACAGGCCAATCTCCCTTATGAACATAGATGCAAAACTCCTTGATAAGATACTGGTTAAAAAAAAAATGCAGCAAATCATCAAGAAGATTATATACCACAACCCAGCAGGATCCATTGCAGCAATGCAGGGATGGGATGGTTCCGAATATGTAAATGAATAAATCAAATGTACCATATTGACAGAGCCAATGACAAAAGCCATATGACCATCTGAATAAACACAGAAAAAACATTTAACTAATGCAACACCCATTCATAATAAAACCTCACAGAAAATTAAAATACACAATATTTATCTCATTTGATTAAAGCCCTCTATTACACACTGAAAGCCAACATCATTCTAAAGGGACAAAAACTGACAACTTTCACAGTAAAATCAGGAAAAAGCCTAGAATGTTACCACTCTTATTCAGTATGATTGTGGAAACACTAGCCTCAGCAATTAGACAAGAGAAAGAGATAACATAAATAAGAAAAAGAAGTTAAATTACCATTATTTACAGATGTCATGATGCTGTACATAGAAGACACCAAAAACTCCAAGAGAATTCTAAATTTTATAGCCAAAGTCAGTAGCAGAGCTGAATACAAAGTTCAGAAGCCAAAGATCACTACAGTTCTTATGCACACATAACAGCTGAGAGCGAAGTTAGGGAAACAAGGCCTGTCAAAATAGCGTCACAAAAAGCAACATATCTAAGAATCAATCTAATGAAAGGAAAAGGAGGAGGAGATTGGAGATGTCATCAGAAAACGGAAGGTATCTCTCGTTCTTAGCTAGGAAGAACCAACATTGTGAAGTTGGCCATACTCCCAAAACTTTTATACAGATTTAATGAATCCTGATCAAAGTACATTTAGTGTACCTCAAAGATCTAAAGAAAACATTCCTAAAATTAGTCTGGAACCAAAGGAGATCTAAAATAGCAAAAGCAATCCTGGGCAGCAAAGGACAGGCAGGAGACATCACTACCCCTGATCTGAAATTATACTACAAAGCCACTGTGGTAAAATCTGCACAATAAACAACGAGGGTGATGGAAAGGAGAAAAGATGGGGGGAAGTGTGTATGCACCGGGCAGCTAAGAAGATTACACTACTAATTTCTATGAGATTTTTTGAAAGTAGAAGTTAATGCTTAAAATTTTTACTTTGCCCAATTTTATATGGTTACATCTATAATCTGAGGAACTACTTTGAAGACAGTAATGTGCATATGTAACAACTACTGCTGAATACCTGTATTATTTTTTTAATTGTGCATCATATCTAGTACCTTATCTTTTTTTTTTTTTTTTTTTTTTTTTTGCAGAATCGGGGCTTGAACTCATGCCCTTGTGCTTGCCAGGGAAGCGCTTATTCCACTGAGCCATCTCCCCGGCCCTTCTAGTACCTTATCTATTATTTTTCTATTCTCTATAAAATAAAAAATAAAAAAACAGCACAATACTGGCAAGAACCAAGACACCTACACTTGAGGATCAATGGAATACATCAGAAGATGCAGCTCAACTCCAGACTTCTTCAGCAACCTTGTTTTTGACAAAGGTGGCTGCTTTGGTGAATGGTGCTGAGAAAGCTGGTTCCCCGCATGCCACAGATTAAAGCTAGACCCGCATCTTTCATTATGCAGTGAACTAAAAACTAAAATGGACCAAAGATCTAAGTTTTAGAACAGAAATACTGAATCTGCTGTAAGATAGAATAGATAAAACTCTTAAAGACATCATATAGGCAAAGACTTCGTAAACAGAAGTCCAGCTTCAGGGGAACTACTGCAAGGAGTCGGCAACTGGTGTCCCACTTTATTAAACTATATGCAGAATAAGAGAAACCACCAACTGAATGAAGAAACAGCCCACAGAGTGGGAAAAAATTTTGCCAACTATTCCTCAGGCAAAGGACTAACACTGAGAATATATAAAGAACTTAGAAGAAAAAATATCAGACACAGCTCTACAATTTAAACACTCAATTCAAAATGGGGCAGCTGAGGTGAATGCGCACTTCTCAGATGAAAAAATGCCAATGCCAAATAAGCATATGAAAAGTGTTCAACACCACTGGTCATTTGAGAGAAGCAACTTAAAATCTCACTCTGGAAAGAATGGCTACCATTAAGAAATCAACCAATAGCAAATTCTAGAGTGGTGGTGGAGGAAAGTAAACCCTTTTCCTCTGTTGCTTTCTTACATAGTAGAATACTACTCAGCCATAAAGAAGTAAAAACTTGAGGTATTTCTAGGAAATTGATGCACCTTAAGTCCATACTCTATGACACAGATTGAGTAAATACCACATTGTTTGGCATGAGAAATCAAAGTGTATAGTAGATATTGTAAAATAGGAAGTAAATGCTCAAATGGGAAGGGTAACTAAGGAGAAAAGAGGGTGGGAGGGAAGAAGGAAAAGGGAAAAATGAGAAAAGAATGAAAAAATAGGGACAAAACTTTTAGAAATAAAAAGGGGAAAATTTAATTAAGAAAGTTAGTCTTAAACTTAGTGTAGTTTTTGTTTTTTTTTTATTTCCTACCTGTTGGTTAAAATTCTCCATTTGTGCATCATTTTCCCGATTTCCCTTCTTATCTGTGGTTTTCCCTTGCCTCGCTGAATCTATGTAAGGCAGCTGATTGAACATCTGTTCCTTTTATGCATTTGGTACAGGGTCTACAGAGTCTCACTACTAGATTGGACTCAGTGATTCTCCTGTTTTCAGTTGCCCAAGTGCCGGGATTACAGGCGCACTCCACCACGCCCAGTCTCCACGGCCGTCTCCACGCGCCCCGGGGGTGGGGCCGGCACGGCATGCAGGGGATCGAACTCTGGCCCCTGCTCTCTACCTAAGCAGGCACCTTAGTCCACTGAGCTATCTGGTCAGGCCTTGATCATCTTTTAATAGTAAAGCAAGTACCTTGACTTCTTCAGGGACAGGGTCCATTCACTCTTTTTCTGAGCATGGGCCATTCTTTCTTGTTTCTTAGCACAGGACATAAATTTTCATGGAGTATTTGGATAGCTTTTATACTATACTGTATAACTCCAGCTTTTTTCCAGAACCAGGGATTGAACTCAGGTCCTTGTGCCTGCCAGGGAAGTGTTTATTCCACTGAGCCATCTCTCCGGCCTTCTTATTGCTTATCAAAGGTTGTAGTTATTTGCTGAGTGACTTTTCTGTACCTTCTGGAGCACACTACATATTTTGTTGCACGCATCGGACATTGAGGTCTTGGTTTTACCGACTTCGCGGTCACGGGATGATTTAACAGCAATTTCCTCCAACGCCTGATGCCAGCGCAGTAAGACAATCCCCGGTCTTTGTACGCTGGCTGGGTGGAGGCCCTTTGATGGCTTAGCTAGAGCTGCTGTTCACCTAGCGTTCACTTCCAACTTAAATAAAGCCTCAGATCAGCCAGAGGTGAAAGTTCAGCATCTTCTGCCGTCTTCTCTCAGCCTTGGGCGTTCCTGTGGCCTTTCTGATTCCCAGCTATGTGTGAAGCTGTACACAACCTTACTCCCACATTTATGTTCTTCCCCTGGGTCTTTCGAAGCTTTCCAGAGCCCACTGCTGTTTCATTTGCTATCTTTGCCCCGGAAGCAGCAGCCAGTACGTTTGCCTCCCGTGCTTTTGTTTCTTCGTTTGTGTGGTTCAGGTCTCATTACACAGCTCAGACTTGCAGTGATCCTCCTTTCCCATGCCCGGTTTTGGGGGCCAGCACAGCACGCAGGGCTGGGGATGAAACCTGGGTCCTTGCATTTGTGAGGTAGGTGCTTAGACCGCTGAGCTATCTCCCCAATCCCTGCCTTCCACACTTTTGAAAAATACCTCCCTAGAGGTTGCAGATGCCCTGAGAAAGTTCTGCGGCAGGTAAAATAAAGGCAATGCCATGGAGACTCTCAGAAATGACCAGACAAGCACAGAGTACAGGGCCTACAGGCTCTCACTGCTACATTGGATTCGTAGTGATTCTTCTGTCGTCAGCCTCCCCCAAGGGCTGGGATTACAGAGTGTGTCAGTAGCACAGCCCACCACCTTCACGGCCTCCACCAGGCCAGAAAATGACAGGCCATTTCCAACACGTAGGAGCTACTTTCGCTATGAAGTGCTCCCTTAGTGGTTGAATTTGATCGCGGTCTCCAAAAGTTGATTCTGAGAGTGGCTGCCAGGGCAGCTGTTGTTGCAGTGAAGAGGCAGCTTTGGCACTGCACTCTCTACCATCTTCAGGGACATCTCTCCCAGGACTCCCATTTTTAAAGACTCGCTGGCTGCCACGTTAAGGGAAAGCTGTAGGGAGAGCTGCAGCTGGGACAGCGACTGCAGCGCCAAGATGGGATCTCGGCATGGGAGCGGTGGTGGTGACTAGAGTCACCCGGTTCCAGTCGTCTTTGGATGGCATAGGCCAGAGGATTGCAGATGGATCAGTGCAGGTGGTGGGAGATGCTTAAGGACCCGAAAGGATGGATTTATCATTACCAAGCTCAGGGCCACAGCAACCTTCTCACTGCTCCCCTACACCCCAACATGGCCTTCCACAGGACATTCACCATAGCCACGCCAGAGTGAGTTTTCAAGGACAAAGTGAGACCATGTGGTTGACCCTCTGTTTCATTTTACAGCAGCCTTGAGAGCCCTAAATAATCGGATACCCTATGATCTGTCTGCTTCCCAACTTACACACATCTCCCAGCTATGCTGTCCCAGCACTGCTCCATGCTGACTTATTGCTGGCTGTTCATCTAATGTCCATGCAAGCATCTACCTGGAGCCTTTTCCTGTGCTTCCCAATATATGTGAATCAACCTTCACTATTGTATGTCTCTATGTATACACCACTTTACTGGATATTCCTTCGCTGGCCAACTTGCAGAGACAGTCAAATTCAGTCACCCCAACTTCTCTGGCCCTTCTGTTTCTTTTCCTCTGATGTGCTTTCCGCATACATGTGTCTGGGGTTCTTTATTCTCCCCCTGACCACATAGAATATAGCCTTGGGCGATGGGACACCTGCTCTCCTCATGTCTGCATCACCAGGTCCTCAACAGGACTTGGCAGTTCAGGGGACTCAGGCAGTGCTTCCTGAGTTCACATGTTGAAGACACCGCCAATCTGCTGAAGCCTTCGTGGTTGAGAACAGAGAAACAAGGAAAGTAACGACTGCTGTGAGCCCCTGACCCTGTGTTCTGGAAGAGCACAGAGAAGAGGACTGGAAAAGTCTCAGAACTCGCTAATCCAGGGCAGAGTCCAGGCATCAAGAGCAGGCGGGCCCAGCCCCATTGGAAGACATTGCTGGACAAAAGGCTTCTGAGATTGAAAATAACATTTGGAGATTCCTGCAGAGCCCATGGTAGGCAAATCCTGTTGCTTTGAACTGACACATCATGGCCTGCTCTCCTCACACCTCCCCCACTGCCCTGGGGAGGCCCAGGCCTGGGCTCTGTCTCCTGAGCTGCCAGTTGGAAGTGGCCCCCACCTCCAACAGTCTCCGGAAACACTGGGTTAAAATGAGGCTGTGCATCCTCGTGACATTAAGTGGTTAAAAGAAAGAATCTATCAACGACTTTATTTCTCCCCAGAGACCTTCAGACATCTCTTTGCTTTGGTGGTTGTTGTTTGGAATTAACTTTAACAAGCAGAGGTGATTTATGCCATGAGTGTATAATGAATAGCCTGACCTTTGCTGTCACATTTTTCATCATTGGCTTCCTTGCCTTTGAGATATGAGAGAGATTCTTCTCTGTTTTGTTTGCAACAGATGCTAGAAAAATACTGCCAAGAAAGCAAAAGGAAGAACGGGTGATCACTTATCTCCATGGCCTCCCTCGTTCCCTCGAGGAGGTCTGAAGAATGCTGCAGGCAGCCACCCAGGTAGCACCAGCTCGCACAGAGGTTGTCTTGTCTTACAGACACACACAACCTTCCAGTCATAGTTGTTAAGTATTTCAACTTCAAACTGTGGTGTAGTCACATGAAAGTTATTTCTGGACAATTATTATAGGCTAGTAAAGCAAAAACAAATAGCATGGGGCTATTTATCACTAAGAAGCTTACACGTAGGGCATTGAAAATAAGAATAATTGATATTTAAGAGTGACATAAATGGAGATTTTTCTAATCAGTATGGGGTTTCTTTTGTGGGTAACAAAAAATCTTTAAAACATATTGTGACAATGGCTACACGTCACTGAGGCCCATTCCACTGTGCGACATAATTGGGTGGACTGTGTAGTTGGTGTATGATATCAAGACAGAACTATTTAAAATGTTCATGCCGTGCTAGGGACCTGCACAGAGCCTGGTAGGGACCCTAGAGAGGTCACAGCTAGCACATTGCAGGGAGAGGTGACAGAGATTGCATCTAGGGTACCTCAAAAGGTCAGCATGCCCAAACCTGAACATCTGGTCTCTCCTCCCTGTCCTGACTGCCTGTCTTAGCCGACTGCCATTCCCTTGCTCCAATGGCTCAATGACAGTGGAGCCATCCTCAGCTCTGACTCTCACCCACAGCCCACGGCATACATTGTGGCTCCTCCCTACCGTGTAAGCAGTGTCTCCACCCACAGCCAGCACTTGATTGGCTGTGACAGTCTTCCTTGGTTCTCACTATGCCCCCCTATCCTCTAAAATCTACTCCCAACAAGAAGGCCAATGGAGGTTTATAGACCAGTGTTCAGATGGTACAGCGCTCAGAACACTAACAGGCTCCAGTGCAAAGTCCCTGAGCCAGCCCCAGCTGGCCTCCTGGGTGTCCACTTGAAGCCAAATACCCCCATGTGTCTGTGTCACCCTCCTTCCCTCTACTGCATGCAGTCAGACGATTCCCTAACACTTTTCAAACATCCCAGTGGATCTCACCGACTTACCCACTGACTCTGCAAGAAAGAGAATTTTTCCGTAAGTGGCATTCCCATCCCCTGCCACAGGATACCAGCAGAGTGACATGAACCAGAGTAGCCCCATAAACGACACTAGCTGAGCCCAGTCACATAGGTCCTTAGAGCCAGCTACAGCTTGTCCCACCCTGTTGTCCAATCTGCATTGCTCACTGTCCTCTGGGTGAGCTGTGACCCTTAGTGTCTTCTTCCTGAAGACCTCTGGTCCTGTCACGTCTCCACTCTGCCACTCACTGCTATAGCTATGTCCACCCTAAGTTCTATTTGAAGTCAACTGTAGTTTATAAACATTTTATACATATGAAACAAACTCTTGGAATCATGCCATGTTATTAGTTCAAATGCTATGTAGTTAATTAGATCCTCTTTGGAGATTTAAACTGATCAGAAAGCACTGAGGAACCATGTCTCTGTTTTTCAGATTCTGGAACCCAGGTTTCCCACACTTTCACAGAAGGTGATTGGAGGTTGCTGCTAATCGACACCTCTCCTCCCCAATCTGGAGAGCCAAGGGCCTGTCAACTCCACGCTTGCTCTGGGTGGAGAACACGCATGCTGATCATGGACCCGCCCATCCTCTTTATTCCCTCGCATACCATTTCCATTCCTGTGGGCTTCACCCGTGGATCAACTGAGGCTCAGCTGGACACGGTGCTGCTAGGGTCAGAATGAAGAACTGCATGTCTTCCAAAGAGAGGCTGAAACTTTGTCTTCTCCTCCACTCAAACATCAGCAACTCCCCATTCCTGTCACCACCACACAATGATGATTCTAGGCATGATGCAAAGCTTTGTGCGACTGCGTCACTGCGGGCCTTAAGGGGTTCTTGGAGCCTCGTTTCTTATGAGTTCACCCATTTGCTTACAGTCACTGCTCCCCAGGGAGGTGGTGTCTCTTGGGACAGAGTCTGGCCATTCTCAGAAGTAGTTGAATTTTCAGGATCCTTTAAATGTGAAGCACCATAAATTCAATTCAAGCTACTTGAGCATTACTCTTTTGTGTTGATCCCAGAAGCAACTGGATCCAGGGAATCTCTCAATCTCTCTCTCTCTCTTTCTCTCTCTCTCTCTCTCTCTCTCTCTCTCTCTCTCTCTCTCTCTCTCTTAATCGCTGTCCTCTTTTATGTCAGCGATGGGGTTTTGCCTATGCTCTCACCCTCCTTCGCCTTCACCTCCTATCTTCATGTCAACCCAGGTTACTGGGGTCTCATTGGCCTGGCAATGATGGGTGAAAGTATCCTTCACTCCCATTCAGTGTTTCTACCCCATCTACCCCTGCAGGGATCTCAGCTGCTGGAAAGGCCCCAGGATATAGGGCCCCACATCCCCTCAGCATGAAGACCAGGTCACCATCCACCATTCATCCCAGACACCTTCAACCAGTTGGACCCACATTTGGACAAGGGACCTTAGATTGCCTATTTGTGGTCTTTATTGTATTTAATGAATTTTTATTTCAGAATAGTTTTGTACTAAAAATTCATGAATGTAGCAAATGGTGCTCATAAGAGAGTTCCTAGCTACTCCATACACAATTTCCCCTACTACTGCACTCTACAGTATGCTTGTTCAAACTAATGAACCAGTTTTGAGCCACTATTTTCAAGTGAAGTACATGCAGCAGGACTCAGATTCCTTGGCTGTTACCTAACGCCCTTTTGTGTTCAGGACACATGACACTTAGTTGCCACCTCTCTTTCCCTGGCTGTGGGAACTTCTCAGACTTTTCCTTACTTCTGATGGCTTCTCCAATATTGAGGAGGTCTGGCCAGGCATCCAGTGACTTCCTCAGGATGCTGCTAGGATTAGGGTTTGGGGAGCCCAGTGACAGGCAGTGTGCTCTCCCCACACGGCATGCATGGTCCCTGCTATCATAGGGGGTCACTGGTCAACACTGGTGCTGACCTTGACCTGACTGACTTCTTTCCTCCCCCTTTTCCAGTCTTACCCTTTGAACAGAAATGGCTCGGTGCGCCCCATGCTTGGGAACTGGGGAGCTTCTCCACCCATAAGGGTCAGTGTCTATGTCTCACCCACACTGAGTGCACCTTCCCTGGGGCCTGAGCTCTCCTAGGCCTCCTCTCTGAGCCAGGCACTGTGTCAGTAACTGATGACAATCACTGAATGTTTGCCAGAAGGACTCAGTGGCCGTGTCCCCTATAGTGTCCTTGCCTCCAGCTCTGCTGGCAACAGAGCTGAGAAATCGCCCCTGGCATCTTTGGCAGACCCTGTGCCAACATAGCCCTGAGAACTGTGCAAGAAAGAGAAGCCCTTTCACAGTATCCCTGGCAGCACAGGGGGCAACAAGACCTCGGGAAATGTGTGTAAGCACAAGGGCATAGGAGCACAGTAGTGGAGGCTGAGGCTTGGCCAGCCTCTCTGTGGGGTGAGAAGTGGGGTCTGTGTGGTCGCCGCCATCCAGAGCTGCTCTTGAGCCAACCCAGGAGGTCCCGGGACACAGCTGTAGACCTGCTGAGCTGTCTAGCAGAAGCCTTCCAGGAACTTAACAGGAGTAAAGAGGCTCCACGTCCGTCATCAGCACTGCTTCCTCAGGTCAGGGGTCCAACCGTGCCACCAGGAATAAGCACAACTCTGGTGAGCCCAGAGTTGGCATGGGGTGGCCATGCCTCTGCTGGGGACACTGTTGTTTCAGTCTGGGGAAGCTTTCTGTGAAAGGTTCTGAAGGACCTGAGGTCTGCAAGCTGACAGAAGGGGAGACCTGAGACCCATGCCACCCCAGGCTTTGAGCCTGCCCATCCCTTTCTGGTCTCCACGGTGCTCAGTAACACAGGCTTGGCAATTCCAGGAGCCTCTGTGAGCCTCGGGTCCACTGACACAAGCATGAAAGTCACCGACAGCAGCTCTCATGCCCAAGCTGTGGCCTAGGGGGCTCCCGACAGCCTTGCCTTCCTCCCAGCCTCCCTCCTGCCTCTGGCCCACTGCAGCGTCCACACTTTGCCCTGTCCAGTCCTCTGACCTGCAGGGCACCCAGATGCTGCCCAGCACTTGGGCTCTGGAAGCTCCTGGGTCATAGGCTGGCACATCAAGGAGGCTGCACATGCCGAAGGCTCAGGCAGTCCCCACTTTCTGGGGCTTGAAAGACTACATCAAAGCTGAAGCACCAGACTCCCCAAAACATTAGTTCTACTATATCAATGGCATAATAGCATAATGCAGATTCCTCTCTCTTTGTATCTTCTCTGCATATGGCAGAGGTAAATGTAGGCCACCACCTAGCTCAGCTCACAGCAGTCATCTACTTCCCACAATTCTCAGTCAATCCTCCTCAAGCCACTCCCCCACTGAATAAAAACTGGGTGAGGCCCTGGGTCGCTCTCTGTTCTGGAAAGCCATCTTCATGGTTGAAATTTAGAGCCCCTTGACTCCCCAGTGATTGAAAATACAATTTAATGTGTTTATTTTCACTGTGGGTTGCATTGAAAGTGGTAGATTAGAATCAAGCTGATGGGATTCCAATAATGTAATTTTGGGATTACAAATATTGGCTTCTTGGACCAAGATGAGGACCTGGAAGTGTCTCCTACACCGCACATCCTCCCCTCCCCCAAGATGCCCCAGGCTCTGAGCAGCCTCCCCAGGACCGCCCGCAGCTCCACTGCCTGTTGCAGCCCATATTCAGTCCCCACTACCCTGAGTTTCTGCCCCGTAATGCAAGTGCCATCACCTGCACTGCTCAGTGCATCGCTGTGCATGTGCAGAAAGGTCAGTTCCCCAAGTGCTCACTCTGCTAGCTGCAGACACTGGAGTCGGGTGCCAGCAGCAGGAATGGTGACACAGAGCCACCACAGGGTCTTCAGCTGTGCCCAAGGAGGGAAAGTGGAAGCCTCACACCTCTTCAGAAGCCAGGAAGCCAGGACAAATTCTCGAATAGATGGCTTGATCCCAGGAGGTGACTACGCCCCTGCGAGCCATGGTCTGGGAGGACCATACAGCATTCTGTAAGATCGTGGGCTCGGCCACAGTGCCAGCCTCACGCTGGGGTCTCCGTGGGCTTACATGAAGCCTCGAGGGTCCCAAGGACAGATTAGTCCCCTACAGTGGGAGTCAGAGAGAGGTGGTAGGTGAAGGCCAGGAAATTCATGGCAAGAGGAGGGTGAGGCTCTCCTCTAAAGTAGAGCCCACGGAGGACATCAAGGAAGACGATTAGCTGGCCCAGTTTGGGCCAGGCTTGACTGTCATTTGTCCTAAAAGCAGAAAGATTCCTAAAGAGAACCAATATTTAAATCAACACTCAAAATGGCAGGCAATTCTTTTTTGGGGAGGGAGTTGTTGTGGTGAACTAATGCTAAATAACAACAGATTTAAAACTTGGCTCTGGCTAAGTCCTCACTAAATTCTATTCCTCAGGAAGCTAATAAAAATATTTGTTACGATTCTCTCCCTGGGTTATGATTTTCCTCAGATGACACCGGGCTTCCTCAGCACTGGGGAGCTGAACCCATTTCTGTTTTATGAGATACCAGCTTTTCAGTGAGCTATCTGAAAAAAGAGAACCCTTCCCGTGGAGGAAAGGGTGGGAAGCTATTAATAAGGCTTAAGAAAATGAAGCTGGGCAGTTTGGCAAGCGAGAAGTGTTCAGTGTTGCTCAGTATTTATTTAGTATTGCAAAGTGGGTTCAGACTTTGGAAATAAGAGGCCGGGAAAGGACTCTACTTTTGGAATCTCCCACGGGGTTTCTGCCCCCAGAACCAGGAGCCCAAGAGCCCAGACCCAGTCAGGGGTGTGGTGACCAAAGCTACCTGACTTCCAGCCAATCAGAGACCAAGGAAGCCACTTGCTGGCCAGTCGGCTTCCAAGTCCCCACTACTGGGGAGAGCTGGCCCAGGCCCCGTCGTAAGAGTGCAGACAGTGGGCTGCCCCGATACACTTGGCCACAGCAGATAAGAAATACGAGGAAAATTAACTCAGAATCTGACCCCATAACCAGGGCCTTTTACAGAGAAAAAAACCTGAGGCTCCAAGCAGCAGATTGCGTAAGATCTCACAGGCTGTCAGACCTCTCCGGGACAAGTGGACATTGGTACAGGTGGCTGTGCTGAGGCAGGCCTGCCCTGTCCCTCACCTTTTCCTAGGGACAGAGCCCTAGGCCTCTCCAAATGGGCTCCACTGAGCCCAGCTCAGACCTCACCACGCTGGGCCCCTGGGCTGAGCTAAACAGCTCCAGGCTTGTAAGACAGACACGCATTCCACAGCCAGTATTTTAAAAAAAAGAAGAAGAAGAAGAACAAAAAACACCCTGAAACCACTTTTGGCTGACGGTACCTGACAGCTGGAGTTTCATGTGGTTTTCTTGTTGGAGCTGTCCTGACTTCCAGGGTGGACAGCCAAGGTGAAACCCAGATTTCCATCGCTGGACCCGAGAGCCTGAGTGTGTGGACATTGGACGGGACTGAATGCTCTTCTCCCAGTCTAAGTTGACTTGTCTTTGATAATCAGCCCAGAACCACTGAAGAGACCACAAAGCCGTCTTTGAGATGACAGAGATGGGGATAGGCACCCATGGGATTCTGGGAAGAGGCCACAGCCAGTGGCTGAGAGGCCGGTGGCCGTCTCACACACTGATGCCATGCCAGTGGCCTCCATGACTTTCAGTAAAATAAGCTTCATAAAGTCTTGTAAATTGTTGTAAGATAGAATAAGATCATGGGCTTTTTTTTCAATGACTGCTGAAACCCAATATGACGACATTTTCACCAGCTTGATTCTTCTTTAATTCATGAAACCCAGATTTAAAAGGATGTGCTATAAATATCTACACAGAAAAGGGTCCAAGCTGACCTCTTAAGCTTTATACATGACTCTCCAGACCATTTGTGTGAGTCAGCTGCAGCTCTGACACAGGTTGAGAGAAACATTCATCCGGGCTTTTGCTTTCTGCCAGCACCCCTGGTCTGAATTATTTGGGAAATTCCAGAAATAAACAATGTATGGCTTTTCAGTTGTGCAACATCCTGAATAGCACACTAAAATCTTGTGGCACCTTGCTCTGACCCACCCAAGGCACGACTCATCCCCTCATCTGGTATCCCCACACTTTGTATGTGGCTCACTCATTAGTCACTGAGAAGCCGTCTTAGTCTTCACTTTCCCCCCTTTTCAAATCAGCATGCTATCCAATGAAAAGGCGTGAGGAGCTTATGGTACACGTACATCTCCCCGCATCCCAACATCCCTTTCCCATCTCCACAGCCTACCTCCCCATTTCCCATCATCTGCTTTTTATTTTGCTCTTTAAATTATTTACATTTTGGACTTCTCATATAAGAGAAACCATGTGATATTTAACTTGTATCTGATGTCACGTAGCATTATGGCCTCAAAGGGAGTCTGATTCCTTAAACACTGGCGGTCTTCTTAATTTTCAGATCATTCAAGATATCACTGAGCCTGTGCTCAAGTAACACTCATTTGATAAATGCTGGCCCTGAAACACAAGGGCAGTGATACTGGCTCTTTGGATTTGCCAAAGAAAGCTGCACGCACTTCCTTAAGGACAGAGATGGAAAGTGCAACCAAGCACTTTGAGAGCCAGAGACCACCTTCGCATGTAGTGTAGTGCATTGTGTCTGTATACTGCCTTATTAGCTATTGTTCACCTTTGGATATGCCCAATTTGTGCACTAAATTGCTGGAGGTGCATATGTTTAGGAAAAGAACAAAGAAACATACAACTTACAGGTATCTGCTGGGAATCATGGGGCATAGCTTATGTGGACAAGGCGGAGCTGCTTCTATATTTGAAGTCTTCTGTATGTCCTACATATCCGGAAGACTGAGACCTCTACCCTGCCATCAGATATGTCTGATTCTGGTTGGTGGATTTGTTGGTTGGTTGGTTGGTTGTTTGGTTGGTTGGTTGGTTGGTTGGTTGGTTGGTTGGTTGGTTGGTTGGTTTTGAGAGGCAGGGGCTAGCTATGTAGCCCAGTCTAGCCTTGAACTTGTGTAATTCCTCCTGCCTCAGCTTCCTGAGTGTTGGGATTCAGGCCTGTGCTACCACACCCACTGCACATCTGGCTTCTTGCAAGGTCACCTGCAGAGGCTGACCACGCCTCTGGCTGAGAGCCTGGCCAGGACACGCACATGGTGTAGTTGGTTTCCCAAGGACCTACAGGTCCCAGCAGTCCAGCCACCTCCTACCTGGGTCAAGCTCCCTTCCAAGCATCTGTGGGACCTCACTTCCAGGCATTCTACTGCTGAGTTCATCACCACCCCTGGGCCTTTCCACGGCTCCCCTGTCTTCAGCTCCCTTTCTGTGCCTAACTTGTTATTCTAGCCACTGTTTTCTGTCACTCTACTGTCCTCTCCTCATAGCATCCACTGATCTATGATCATCTCAGTTATTCATGTCTGCTTCAATTTCTCTTTCATGAAGTTTAAATATTTCAAATTTTTTGAGAGTCTGCACACACTGAATGGGAATAGTCTCTTTAGGGGTGAGGAGAGCTCTGCAATTAGCCATGTGGACACACTAACAGCTGCTGAATGCTAGGCTTCAAAATGATTAAGACTTTGAATATTATGTTGAGTGAATTTTACCCAAATTTAAAATTTACTTCTTCCTTTACTCCTTCATGAATGTTTCAAATTCTTTTTGTTGTGGCAAATGCACTTATGTAATTGAGTCACCTATGAAGGTGGGGTGGTGGGTTTGTTGGCAGGTTGGTTAGTTGGTGCAGAGACAAGTGAGTTCATTGTGAGGCCAGCGGTGGGCACCCAGTGTGTGCCTGAGCACCGACCCGAAGGGCAGCAGGAGAGGACAGTTACACAGTTCCAGTTCCTGGTCTGGGGGCGGGGTGCTGATGTGATTTAACGTGGCTATAGAAATACCACAAGCTTAGCTTGTGACACAGAAACAAAGGTGCTTGACATCTCAGACAAGGAACAAGCAGGATTATGACAAAGCATGGGGTGGTATTGGTGGTATTAGGTAACTATGAAAATATTTACAAGAAGCAAACTTAGGGAAACAGAAACTTCAGCTCAAAGGTGATGTCTGAGTACAACATGGCATCAGTTTAGCTCTTTTTCCCACTTCATTTTAAGCATTTCTTTAGTTGGGAAGGCTTTTTATTTCCCTTCAGTTCAACTCAGTATATCTTCTTCAGAAAAATTCTAAGCATTCTTATATTGCTATTTGTCTTTTCAGATTAGGGCTTTTCATGGAGAAGACACTGAAGAAAATTAAGACAAAGAAATACTGAAAATATTTCTGCCAAAAGAGCTTTGCTATTGTTGGTTGGCTTACAGATAAATAAACATTGTAAATTTAAAAATGTAAAGCTAAATTTACAAAATGCAATTTTTTTTTTTTTTTTTTTTTTTTTTTTTTTTTTTTTTGTGGAACTGGGGATTGAACTCAGGCCCCTGTGCTTGTCAGGAAAGCACTTATTCCACTGAGCCATCTCCCAGGCTCCAAAATGCAATCATTTTATAAGAATTTTATAAGGTAGCATATAACACTTCGTTTTGGGAAAGATATTTTGCTGCTAAGCAAGTTTAAAATTTTTTGAGTAAGAGCCTTTTCAAGGCACTCATGTCTGCCAGCCTGATGGACTCTGAACCTTCCAAATGTTGCTATGGGGACCTACGGAAGCTCGAGTGTCACCAGGTGCCACGTCAGACACCAGCAGCCCTGTCGTCCTGGCACCTGAGGAATCATGAGCTCCGGGAGTCAAACTCCCTTTCTCTTGCAAAGACTCCCACAACCCCACACACAAATCCTTTTGTTTATGACACGATGGCACCCCTGCAGTAGAAATACAGAGGGAACAGGATCATGAAGCTGACCCCACAGGTGCAGCTGGATGTGGGTGAGACCAGGTAGAGGTGAGATCCAGATGTGGGGGAAGCAATTATGGATGAGGTCAGATATGGATGAGGTGGAATGTGGGAGCCTCAAGACGCACACTGAAAAGATGTGCCTGAGGCCAGACAAGGGCATGGGTGGGGCTGGAGAGACAGCTGGGAGGCAGGCGGTGCCTGCCCGACAAGCACAAGGCCCTGAGTTCATTCACCAATACCAAAAAAAAAAAAAAAAACATAGATGACTACGGGAGCCTGGGAATCTGGACAACGTGGCCAGATGTGGACATAATGGTGGACGGGTACTGCAGGATGCAGGGACTGACCTGTGTGGGTGTGGCTGGATGTAGGTGTCCAGGGCTCACTGTTGGAGACCAGGCACCGCCAAGCAGAAGCAGCATGAGGAAGCCAGTACTGTACATTAAAGCAAATTCTCTGGGTTCCTTCAAAACTTCACGACACAGGCCGGCCAGATAGTTCAGGGGATTAGAGCGCCTGCTTAGGCAGACGCAGTGAAAGAGGTTCGATCCCCAGAGTGCCGTGTAGGCCCAGTCCCAGGGGCACGCTGAGGCAGCGATTGAGACTGGGCGTGGTGGTGCACACCTGTAATCCCAGTGTTTGGGAGGCTGAAAACAAGAGGATCACTACGAGTCTGATCTACATAGTGAACCCTATAGACGCTGAAGACCCTGTCCTAAATACATTTAAAATTAAAAAAAAAAAAAACTTCACAACTTTAGCGGCCAAACACCTGGTCCTGTTCTGCACACAGAAAAATCAAATCCAGGTTCAGCCAAGTTTATTAAAGCTTCATTCTCCCCTCAGTGCAGTGCCCCAGAGTAAAAACCAGAGCACCCCTTTAAAAAGCAAGCGTGTGACAACAGACTGGCCGAGCAAACTGTAAACCTCCCGCTGAGGGTGCCCGCACCAGCTCTGAGCACGTGCTGTGCCGCCCTGCTCTGGGGGCAGAGGCCACGCTGACCTCCAGGAGCCCTCGGGGACAGCCCCGAGCCCAGCCAGAGCGCACCCAGCTACCTGAGTAACCTCAGCTCTGCTGCCTGCCCTGGCCGCTGCCGTGTGTGCGTGCCCGGCTCAAGCGCCTGCTTGAGGGACTTGGGGTGTGCGCCCTTTTATACTGAGGTTTTTTTGTGTGTGTGTGCGGAACCAGGGATTGAACTCGTGCTCTTGCGCGGGAAGCACTTATTCCACTGAGCCATCTCCCCAGCCCCGTATACTTGGTGTGCTAAGGAACCTCAATGTAAAGTTAGGAATGAGCGGGGCGCTGCAGACCTCGCAGCCTGGGATTCCTCGACATGCCCCCGCGTCGGGCTGCCGCGTGAGTCGGGCTCGGACTGGATGGGGCGCTGGGGACTCTTCTGGGCTCTGCACCTCCAGGTGTTTACGTGGCTGCCGCTTCCGTTGCCAGGGCAACAGCACCAGGTCACCGGCCACTCAGAGGCAGACGGAGTTAGACTCTTCCCAGGTCATCATGGATCACCATTCCCCTGTCTCTGAAACAAAGAGAGAGGATTAAGCGTGAGAAACTGCCGCAGCACAGGAGGGCTGGAGGGAGAGTCTGAGAGGGCTCGGGCCGCCTTCTCCCTGCCTCAACTGCAGGGTCGGCGGGAGAGCTCAGCGGACTAAGGCTCCTGCAGCCACAGGGACCGCAGTTTGATCCCCGGCCTGCCGTGTCTGCCCCACGCAGAGAGGGGCGACTGAGACTGGGCGTGGTGGCGCACGCCTGTAATCCCAGCTAACAGTGAGACAAAAAATAAAATAAAATAAACCCTGTAACGCCAGCAGGGCTCTGGGGCATCCTCAGCTGTCAGCATCAGACAGGATGCGTCCCGGCTCACTGCATCTTGTCCACAATGGTCCAGTGTCCCTTGTGATCTTAGAAGAAATCTATCAGTGCCCTAGTGGGGCAACTTATGTGGATTTTAAAGGCTGTCTACAGACTTATTGATTTCCACTGACCGTAGAGTGGGGGTCCCCAAGAGCCCCTTTCCAAAGGAAGGCAATCCCAGCAGGAGACTTACTAGAATCTAGTAGTGAGACCCTGCACATCCTGTAGACTCTTCCCTAAGATACAAAAACAGCTACAGAGCCCGAAGTTCAGTCAGTGTGGTATCAGAGCCTCGGGGTTTTTACCTAACAAGATAACAAGATGCTAGTGCTCTGATCCAACAAGGAAATGCATCCCGCTCTTACATGCTAACCCGTGGCTGCGTCAGAGATATTTTCTGTGGGTTTTGGCCACTCCCAACTCAGGCTGGTCAGACGCCTGGCCCCTGCTATTCCCTTTGGGCTCTGAGAATTCAGCTAGACCGTTGCACCTGTCCCACAGAGCAAGCAAAGCTGTTTCAACCTTTGCAGGGATCCGCAGTGAAAAGCATCCCCCACTGCCAAGGAAATTGTGCCGTGGAGCTCAGGGTTCTGAGCTCTCCACCTGCTCCCCACGCACAGGGGCTGGCAGAAGCCACCGCATCTGGAAGTGCTAAGGCTGGGTACTTCCAGGAGGCCAAGAGCTTAGCTCCAGGGAGCCCTGCAGAGGCTGCGCCCCACACTGACAGCCTGGTCTAATCTCAGGACCTGGTGAGCAGGCTTTGCCCCCAGAGCCTCCCAGCCTGAGGGCACTATCCTCACACCCTCCTGGGAAGCCCAGAGCTGCCTAGTCCTCCCTCCCTGGCTCAGGGATCCTCCTTGAGGACCCTCCAGCCCACTCAGGGGGAGTCTGCACCTCGGTGCTCCTCTGTGCCCAGTCCTCACCATCCTCCTTGTAAAAGACAAGTCCCTGAAGGCAAGGACACCTTCAAACAGAGGTAAGGCCAGGCCCAGGGACTCCCTAACAGTGCTGACCCTCTGCCCTGCCGTCAACTAGCTCAACCCCAACACCACTGTCAACTGATGGCAACAGATGAGCTTGCAGGAGTGCTGCTGAATCTTGTCCTCTAGAAGGAAACAAAAAAAAAAAAAAAACCTCTTTGCAGATGAGAAAGAGACCAAGGGGTGGAGGAAGAGCAAAAGGGTGAAAGGAGAAGCATTACAAGTATGCCCAGCTCCCCATGATGGACGTCAGTAACACGTTCTGCAAACATGAACCAATAAAAATTAAAGTTAAAAACATAAAAGGGATTCAGCTATGGGTTATCTTGAGCTCTGCCTGTAAGGACACATTTCAAAAGCTGTGCATTCGAGGCACCCCTATTTCCAGTGGCCTGTGGGTGAGTCCAACCTGCAAGCATGATGTGCTATCTGCCTCCTCCACCCCCAGGGCTGAGCAACGCATTTTCCTAAGGAGTCACCACAGCTCTGCCATCAGCCCTGCTGCCTCCTGGGCACCCTCAGCGCAGGCCGTGGCTGGTACTGTCCCTTGGCTCAGCCTGTGGCCCCTGCCACCTCACCTCCCAGCCCCAGACCTTGGTGAGCACAGTGGAAGCAATACATGTCGTGGAAACCCACTTATCCAGAGCAGAGGCAGGCCCCACCCAGGTGCATTCAGTCGTATTCTCCTTTGCTCTCCAGGACTGGTTTTGGTCTGAAAGCTTTTCCAGGGCGTCCCAGGAAGAACAGAAGCCTCACTAGAGCCCCGGGACCCAAAATGCTCCCCACAGGATCAGAGCCAGCCTCTCCTGGGTGTTGCCTCCTCTCAGACCTGGAGGACCCTGCTCAGCGTGAGCTGGTGTGCCCCCTCCCAGCCTGCTGGCTCCCTGAGGCTCTGTCTAAACAAACAGGCTGTGCAGAGTGAAAGGGGCTTTGTGCATTGTCCCTTGACTTTGGGAGAGAAAAGCATAATTAGCAAATGACCACAGAGGGGACTTGAGGGGGGGTGGAGCTGAGCTGGTCCCCTAAGGCCAGGCCCCTGCCAAGTGATGGTGGCCCGTGTGGAACATCAGCTGGGAGGGGACACCTACAACAAGGCTTCTCTAAAGCAGTGTCCTGGAGGATCTCTGCATGTCAGGCTCCACTTCCTCCTTGGGATGTGGGGCAGGTGCCATAAGCATCGGAGAGTGAATGAAACCACAGGAACAAAGTAAGCTCAGTGAGCAACTGGAAAGCCCACCCTTGGCGCTGCAGCTCTGCGTCACTCCCACCCTCTGGAGACCCAAGGTTCAGTTCTGGAAACCCAAGATCTAAGAAAGGCTGCCCCTGACCTCTCTGGGTCTCCTCAGGCCACCTCAGTGCCAAGCCACATTGTTAGTGGTGCTAATCATAACAGCACCTCCCTCAGATGTCATGAGGCTAGAGACAGTACAGCATCAGAGTCTCTTCACAGCAGATAATCCAGAACACTGCATGGGTCTTGGATGGAAAGACCCAAGTGAGATGCCAAGTATGCAGCTGCTTGTGTCCACTTCCAGGGGGAAGGGGGACTTTCCAGAACATTCTGTGCACAACGCAGTCCCTCCTGAGGCTGAGGAGCTGGCAAGTGGGACAGCAGAGCAGCAGAAGCTGACATGGCAACTTTGAAGGGCCCTGGGGCCCTTTCCTGGACACTGCTCAGGCGAAGCAAGGGGAAAAGAAACCACCACGGGCTGGGTGTCTGCTTGGTTCTCTAAGGGGGTACCAATGGTTGAATGCCCTCATTTCTCAGGCCTCCCATCTGCGTTCAGCCTCTCCAGATGCAATATCCTGCCCCTATGGCTTAGGGCCCACAAGCATCACACAGCCCCCCCAGGAGACCAGCCTAAAGCTCAACCCTTCAGTGCCAGCCTTGGCTTCCCCAAGCCTAGAGCTGTCGCCTGCCTCTGAGACTGGACAAGGGGACAGACGCACAAGAGAAAGACACAAGGTGACTTCCAGAATTCAACAGGCAACACACAGGCCAAAGTACAACAGCTAGCAGTCCAGGAAGGCCTTCGTTTAGATGGTGCCTTTGACTGGGGGCCTGTTAAAAACGCAGCTACTGTGAACTCGAGGCTTTTATGGATAAGTGGATACAACCAGAGACCATACTCATAAGTGAACTAAGTCAGATCTCTAAGTATAAACACTGTATGGTCTCCCTAGTGTGAGAACCTGAAAGAGTAAATAAAATCTGAAAGGTACAACAGATACTGTGAGAGGGAAAGAATCTGTTCAAAGGGAAGGAACAGTTGGGGTGAGGGAAAGCAGAAAAGGAAGGGAAGAAGGTACACACAGGACAGCTTGGATAACCATACTGCTGGTTTCTGCTGGTCCATTGAAAGGAGCAGCTAATGCTTAATTTTCTTTTCTTTGTTTAAATTTCTTATGGAGTATTTCAACCTTTGTTGAATTCCTATTATTTTGTTTAGCAAAATTCTGTACCGTTTCTAATTTTTTTTTTGATATTTTTATTCTCTCTAAAAAATAACAATTGAAAAAAGATGACTCTTTTTAAAAAATGCAGCTCAGAGGCAGACAGGAGCCAGGCCATCGGGGCCCTGATGGCTGCATAGTGCTACAGGCAGCCAAGTTAGATACAAGTATTATAGGCAGTGCGACAGGGCCAGGCCCTCAAGGGGACAGTGTGAAAGACAAGGTGACTTTGTCACTTGGAAGAGACAGACACTCCCCTAAGGGCCAGACCTCAAGACAGAAGAGGAAACAAACACAGCTACATACTTCCCTTCGGATGGGCATCAGAGATTGATATTCTGGATAGATCACCTTGAAAGAACCTAAATGAGTCACTAACCCAACAAGAAGAGACCCTGTCCCACATTCATGCCCCCTTGCTATGTGACTCGTTTCCCTATTTGTTCCTGAAGTTAAATCAATTTTATCTGAGCAGTGCTGCTTGTAATCTCATTGATTAACCATGGCTTTGTCCCACCTCTTGTCCACCTAAGCAAGTTCCCATGTCTTCCCCATCTTAGACCCGCCTCACCACATGGTTTTCCTCTATAAAAGTCCCTGGAAGAGACAGCTTCCGGGGAACTACCCTCTCGGGCCCCCCTCCTGTCCCTCTCTCGGACAGGAGCTTTCTTTCCCTCAATAAATCTATTCTGCTCATAACTTCTGTTTGTTCCTAAAATTCATTCTTTGATTTTAGAGAACACGAACTTGTACAGGTCAGGTCCAGAGATCGTTTTTCCCTGTGTAATTTGGAGGTTCATCTTATCATTTGGAGGTCACCCACCCGAGATCAGTTTTTCTCCCTGCATCACCCAGGCCACTCAGATTTGTACTTGGCCCCAAGACCTCAGAAAGTCCTGGTGCCGGAGCAGAGGGTGTCACAAGGAAGGCAGGCATCAAGGTGTCACCGCCTGCGCTTTCTCTCCTGTGGGTGGAGACCCCACACTTCACCCACGCTCCCGAGCAGAGCGTGAGCAGAGCCTTCGGAGATGCAGACTTGGATTTGGATCAGAAAACATTGCCCAGCTCAGCTGTTAAAACTTGCAGCGGAGCAGGACGCTGGCAGAACAGCACCCTCGCAGCCTCCTCACAGGACCTGGGCACCCGCGCCCTGAGCGACAGCCACGCCTGCTTGCAGTCCTCCCCAAAATACAGTAGTAGGAAAATCCACGGCAGCAGAACATAAAGACAAGGGACAAAGGCAGCCAGGGAGGCCACTTTGTTCCCCCTTCAGGAAGGGATTTGGGTGCTCTTTGACAGAGTCCTCCCCAGATGCAAGCCCTAGGCCCCTCTGCACTTCTCCACCCTCTTTGGGCTCCCAGTCCCTTCCAGCAAGTAGAGGGCCAGGCCTCCTGAGTGTCACCTGGCCAGGGCACCTCCCAGCATGCCTTTCAGGACTCCCTTCACCCCAGTGAGCCCCAGCCCTGGCCCACGCCCCATGCACTCGGAGACAGAGAAAGTGTCCCACAAGAACACAAGGCCTCCTGCACAAAATAAACTGCTTGAAAGTCTCTTCTTTAAAACAGTTCCAGGGCTGGGGAGATGGCTCAGTGGGATAAGGGCTTCCCTGGCAAGCACAAAGACCTGAGTTCAATCCCCAGTTCCAAGAGGCCATGAAAGGAGAGCTGCTCCTGGGAATCCACCAGAGCTTGAGGGTCTCTGAACCCATACACTGGGCCCCCCAATATACAGGGTTAACAGGGTCCCTTAGTCCTGTGTCACAGTGGCACAAGGCCACTGCTCATCTGGGGGAAAAAAGCACCAAGGAGGAAACAGCATACAACAGCCACAGGGAGGCAGGACGGAGGAAAGGAAGGTAGAAAGGCACAAGGAAAACCAAACTTTTTAAATAGCATTTTAAAGGACTACAGATGCCAGGACCCAAGGTTACCCGTTTCTGCATCTGAATTCCCTAGGTTTGTTTATACTTCTTTTCTTCTAGGCCCACCACACCCCAAATCCCTCAAATCCATAAATTACCCCCAATTTAGATGATAAAGGAAAGGGCAGAAACCAAATTTTAAGATAAAGGGACAGACTTAGAGAGTTAAATGAATGTTTTTAGGCAAAACATTTTAGACCACCCAATCAAAAACAAAATGAAACAGGCTGGGCCTGTCTTTCTCCTGTAAAATGGGCCATTACCTTCCTGTGGGTGGGCCACCCTTTTTCCCTTGAACCCAAGCCAGGAGGAAACTTCCTACAGATTCACAAAGTCCGCAGGTCTTCATCAGCACTCCCAGCCCCATGCCATGCCTCTCTCCTGAGTGTCCACATTCTATTTCTCTGAGTAGATTGCTGTCAAAGGAATCTGGACTATAACAAAATCCTTCCCAGAGCCTCAGGTCCTGGTCCAGCCTGAAGGATACAGAGCCAAAGGCAGCCTGAGCCAAGCTGCCCGCCACCTGCCCTCAGGACAGGGGTGGCTGCGGATAGCAGCAGCCCACTGAGAGGTTGCTGTAGAGAAAAAAATGAGAGACAAGGGAGATGACAAGGTCAGGGGAGACTGTGTCCCTTCTGCTTGCAGGAGAGGGCCATCCACCGGTCCTCTCCCCAGGAAGCCCTGTCCCAGGCCTCCTCCTGGGACTCTGCAGCAGCTGCTTCAGGGTACCCTCACTCTGTCCATCTGCTCTCACCCTGTGCTGCCCACGTCAGGGCCAGGACTCTGAACGCTGGCCCTAACCCAAGTTTTCCTCTGTCTTCTGCAGTCCCATCCTGAATGAAGACCTGAAGCCCAAAGCCCTAGCTCGGCAGCTGTAGTTTATGAATTAATATATGGAAAGGATTGCAGAGAATATCGTGACAGGGAGAGAATTATGGGGGAGGGGGTGCAGCTTACACCCCGCAGCACCATCTCCACAGGAGCCTAGAGGGAGAGTTTGGCTCCAGGGCTCTTTGCGTAGGTGATTTTTCAATTTGCGTCCGGGCCCACACTCAGCCAGACTTTGACTCAGCGATCCCAGGAGGGACTTTTACACACTTTGGCCCATGACCCATAGGGCTCAGGACTGGCCAGGGTCCCCAGGTGCTCAGGCAGGATGACATCCTGCCCCAAATTCTGCTCTCAGCCTCCAAAATCACTGTGCAGCCAGAAACCCCTGAGTATGTGGCCAGCGACCCCAAGGGCCCGAGGAAAGCCCTATCCCATGTGCTTGGTTCAAGACAGGAAAGAACTATGGGCCAAGTCCAGCGTTGGCTTCGGTGGAAGAGAATCTTTACCTGGGTAGAAACCCTTCCTCCTAATGTGAATTTAAGAGGATTTTATGCAACAAAAAGCTCTATTCTAGTTTGTTTGTTTTTTTAAAATGCAGGCAGCTGAATTAAATAGAAATATTATAGACAGTCAGACCAGGCCAGGCCCTCAAGGAGACAGTATGGAAAACACGGTGACTGTTACTTAGAAGAGACAGACACTCCTCGCAGAGGGCCAGACCTCCAGACAAAAGAGTAAACAAATGCAGCCACACACTTCCTTAGAGATGGGCATCAGGGACTGATATTCTAAATAGGTATCACCTTGAAAGAGCCCTAAAGAGTTACTAGCCCAACTCCCAACAGGAAGGGACCCTGTCCTGTATTCATGCCTGCTTGCTACATGACTTGCTTTCCTATTTGGTACTGGATTTAGTCAATTTTACAGGAGCAGTGGTGCTTGTAATCTCACTGGTTGATCATAGCTTTGTCCTACTTCATGCCCACCTAAGCGAGTTCCCATGTTCTCCACACCTTAGACCTGCTTCACCGCATGGTTTTACTCTATAAAAGTCCCTGGAAGAGGCAGCTTTCCAGGGGACAGCAACCCGCTCGGGTCCCCCTTCTGTCCCTCTCTCAAACAGAAGCTTTCTTTCCCTCAATAAATATTCTGCTCTTGATAGGTTATGGCCCTAATACGAATTGCTAAATTATTATGGTGGTCATCCAAGACAGCTGAAGCCCTTAAAATAACAGCCCATCTTCCCAGAGACCACCTCCCCCATTCTTCTCCAACTCAGCCCAGGGTGCAGTTTCCTTTCACTTTTCCCACCACCACAGGGAAGGCCCCAGTCAGCCCCCTCATGCCCCAAACCTGGCCCAAGGCCATAAAAGCCTCAGCCTCCCTTTGTGCCAATCTAGAAAATTCCTTATCTTCCCCAATTCTCTCTGCATCCTCCAAGATAATGAAGTCCTTTTCCCTTTTGCCTGCTTCTCTGCTGAGAGACCGTCAAAACCTTTCTCTCTCTCTTTTTGTTGGAGGAACTGGAGATTGAACTCAGGCCCTTACGCCTGCCAGGGAAATGCTTATTCCACTGAGCCATCTCCCCAGCCCTAAAACCTATCACTCTTAACTTCTGTTCGTTCCTAAAATTCATTCTTCGATTGTAGAGAACACAAACTCATCCAGGTACCTTTCAGGTCAGGAGCTTCATTTTGTCCCCTATATCAAAAGGAATCCCAGGCCTGGCTGCTTGCAGCCCCTGCTGGGGTTGGCCCTGACATGGCCTTTCCTTTTCCTTTGTAAGCCTTCTATTAAAAACAAGTTGGAGGACTCCATGCGGGCCCCCCTCCTGTCCCTCTCTTGGACAGGCACTTTCTTTCCCTCAATATATATATATATTCATCCTTCAGAAAGCCCCTATCATTTATTTTTTTGAGGAACTGGGGATTGAACTGAGGCCCTTGGCCCCAACACTTTCCTTTCAGAGCAAGGGGGGAAAGTTAACAAACAGAAAATAGGGTTTCAGGTCCTCCACAGCACATCAAAAGCCCTGTAGCAAGACAGCCCAGGGAACCCAGCAGCAATTAGGGCATCGCAAGGCCAGTGATCCCCAGAAAACAATTATCCCTGGGCACATCTCCTTGCCCAACGAAAGAATTAACTATTAATTTACTTCTATTATTACCATTCCCTGGGTTATTTTTTAAGAGAATAAAAAAATGGGAAAAGATGTTTAAATGACACAAAATTTCACTAAATAAAATGATAGGGATTCAACAGTTACTATATTGCATATTGCTGTCTTCAAATTACTTACTCAATTTACAGACAGAAGCATGCAAAACTGGTCCAAAACTTATGCAGTAACTATAACTATTCCTTTCAGTAGACTGGTGTAAACCAGCAGTACAATTATTCAAGCTATCTTTTGTTCTTTTGTATATAATTCATTTTTCTCCTCCTCTCTTCCTTTTCTGCTCTCCCTCACCCCCGTTGTTCCTTCCTTTTGAACAGTTTCTTTTCCTTTCACAGTATTTATTGTATCTTTTGGATTTTCATCCCATGGATTATAATTTTTTTTTTTTTTTTTTTTTTGGCAGAACCGGGGATTGAGCTCAGGCCCTTGCACTTGCCAGGCAGACATTTATTCTACTGAGCTATCTCCCCAGCAACCCTCCTATGGATTATTAAATAGGAAAACATTATCATTTCTTAGAGTTGAAGAAAACAGACTACAATAGCATTCTGACATTTCTAAGTGAGTGCCTGTATCTGCTGTAGACCCACCATCTCTAAAGCAGAAGAAAACGCTTCGCCATTGACCTCCTGCTGTCTGTGTTCAAGCCAGCGGCCACCTGCACACAGTCCCTGACAACTCTCACAGCTCATTTCAACCAGGCAGCCACAACAGCCACAGGTAAACCTTATCCTCCAATTGCAACTGAAAGCCCTACCCCTGGGCGGCCGGGCGGCCCGGCTGTGTGAGGCCAGCTCTGCTTCTGGACCTCAATGCTTTCCTGCTCCTGGGGAAGCCGGAAATATCCTCCTGGTGAATTTTCTGGTGGTTTCGTGCAATTGCTAGTAGCTCACACTTCCAACAGATCCTGCAGAAAACAGAATAAAGTCATAGCTGCTTACTGGAGAGTGAGCAGATGTTTGATTTGTGAACAAAACTGTCTATTTTCCCAGAGCTGTGCTAAGACCCTACAGGGCCCTTACAAGGGGACTAAGGCACCAGAGACAGTAGATGTCCAGCTGGCTGTGTCAGGCAAGAAGACGAAACAAGCCAGGCTCTGGAGAGGGAGGTTGTAGTTATCTTCCTCAATACTAAGACAATGAAACTGATGCCCACAAGTTAAAGGAGGAATTTTTTTTTTTTTTTTTTTTTTTTTTTGCGGAGCCAGGGATTAAACCCAGGCCCTTGTGCTTGCTGGGGAAGCACTTATTCCATTGAGCCATCTCCCAGGCGCCCCCCATTTTTTTTTGGCTCCCAGTTTGTAGAAGTTTCAGCCCTTAGTCAGTTGGCTCCATGACAGTGTGACATGGCAGAGGGGCATCACAGAGCAGAAATCGTCCATGGCAAGACAGGCAGGAGGCAGCAAACCACGGGCTTCTGTATCCCCCATAACGCATACGGGGTGAGACCCTCTTCGTTGGCCCTCCCACGCCCAGGGTGGAGCGTGTCTTCAGTGAGCCCTTCAGCCAAGCGCAGAGCTGTGCTAAACCCACTACTACATATTTTCAGTTCTAGCATCACACACCCTGGGTCCAGCCTCCTCTGAAAAGTCCCACCCTCGGGGGACTTTGCAGGGACACCTAGACACGGTCACGGGTTGAAGGGAAGACTGAGGCCACTGGGCAAGAAGAGGCATCCTAGAGGTGGCTCTATATCTTGACAGATTACATTAATATATTGAAGATGTTTTGATAAAAAAAAAAATGTTAGATAACGTGAGTACAGAACAATTGTTTCTGGAGTATTTATTTTCTGCAAGATGAGTTGGTGCATAAACACTAAATTGTCCCCAGGTCATCTCTTGGCATATGATGACAGGAATGGAAATAACACGTTCATATGCATCTAGCTCCCACAGAGGCCAAGCGGGAGGGCAGACCCGGGGACTCACAGCTGTAACTGGACATTCCTAGGATGAGAGGTGGCCGAGAGCGCACAAGGAGAGGTCCCTCAGAGCTCTCCTGTCCCAAAGGCTGCTCGGAGCATTTTTACTCCTTGACGCACAGCACAACCATGAGCTGGTTCTGATGGGGACAGACGCCAAGCCCTTTCTGTGAAGAGTATGCTGGCCTTACAACTCTGTCCCCACCTGATCTCTGCCCCCCATAGGAGCACAGGCCCAGCCCCGAAGCAAGACCAGCATAAACAGAGCCCAGGCGCACAATGACCACTGGTGAGCTGGGAAGGGACAGCAGGGAGGAGCTGCTGAGGACCAGCAGAGGAGAAGGCAGAGGAGAGAAAGATCTGATGCTCAGTGCCAGCCCCAGCCTAGCAGACCCTGGGAGGGAGCGATAGACGTCTGCATCCCAACCTGGGACCTTAGGGCCCTTTGCTCGCCTGATGAGCAAACCACACAGAACCACCAAGAAGCCCCCAAGTTCCTATTGAGCTCTCCTGCTAAAGGGGTTCAACATCTGCCTCGTCGAGCCATCTTTGCGCCCCTTATGTCAGGGTTATTCCTGTGCCAAGTCCGCGTGGGAGGGGCGTGTTGTGTCCACAGCATGGATTAAGGCCCTAACCTGTTAGGCCCCAGGCAGGGAGATGGCTTGGCAGCACCACAGTGGCCCTGAGCCAGGGGCAGCGCGGAAGCCACGCACAGCCGGGGGAGTCTAAATGCGTGGTCCCCTTGGGGGCCAGAGCTCCCAGAAGCACAGGTGATTTGGGACCCGCTACTTGCCTTCTCATCACACTCACTGGACTCTTGAAAAGCTCACGCACTCGGGAACTGGGCGAGGCTGGAGGTGCTTGTAAACCCCGTCACCTTCCTCTGGTGCACCACGCTGTATGAATCTCACACCACAGTGAGTCGAATACGGTGGGGGGCTCCCCCATCTGGCCCGTCCCTGTGGGACTGGGATTCTTCCTGGCTCGTTTGCAGCTTGTCACTGAAGTCTCTTGTTCTTGCTCTTAATTTATTTTACACATGGCAGCGCATTTCTCTGCAAGCCCAGAAGCCTCTGACTCTGCAAAGATCACAATGACACATTTTAAGTAATTCTCATGGCCTCTGGAGACTAACACATGGGAAACGATCAGGTGCCTTCACAAAAGATTTTTTCTTAACTCCTCCAACCCCCAATTCCTGAGAATTATTTGTGCACTCAACAAAGCACAGTCTTATCTTTGGCCATTGAAATTGTTTTCAAATTGAATTGATGTTTGCATTCTTGCCAATCTTGATAATTATTGCTTCCTTGTGGCTCCAGCAAACACTTTGTGGAGCTCAAAAATGAATGACACACTGGGAAAAAGTGCTTTCACCTGCACTGTGCACGCTCACAAACTCACACTCACGCACAACTGCACACTCACACATACGCACAGGCAGAAGCTCACACACAGAGCAGCACAATCTTCAGGAAGAGTTAATTCTGATGGAAGGAAAGGCCACCCCCCATAGAAATCTCTTCCATGGCCTCACTGAGACATGGAATCTGGTCCAGCAATAAGCATTCCACCAGCTCTTCAAAAGGAGCTGATGGGGCTGGGGAGACGGCTTAGTGTAATAAGTGCTGCCCTGGCAAGCGCAAGGGCCTCAGCTCATGAGGAATTTCCTTTTTTTTTTTTTTTTTACTTTCAATATTTTTATATTTTCTTTTTAAAATTTATTTATTTGTATTTTAACTTGAAGAGTGAAAAATAGAAGCAAAAATAAAAAGAACAAATGACATAAACAGGGTAACATACAATGATACATATGTTAGAGATTTTCACAACATGGATGGCTAGTTTTATATGTATATATATATTTTTTAATAAAACAATCCAACACAGATCAGCAGTCCACAATAGAAGTGGGTTATCCACAGAAGTTGTTCATTTGAGCCATTCACAGCTCAGTTATATTAATATGACTTTACTTTATATACCTCCATTTTCATACTTTTCTGCTGGATGGTTAAGACCTAGTTAGAGCAAGATCTATTTAACAAGAAATGTAACTTTCGTATCAGATAAGGTCAGTCAGACACCCTAGGGTTTATCCTGTAACCCTGTACTGCACTTTGTAGATCCCTTGTCAGTGTCAGCCATGTGGATGAGTCACAGCCATTGCTTGACCAATTTGCTCTCTGTGGAAGCCTGTGAGAAAGATTTCTCTCCATGTGACTCTCCTTAGGCACACTCTACATCATCGATTGCATTCCTCTGTGGCCCCATAATCTCCTTGATCAGAAAATTTGGGGCACTACTGAGGGAATTTTCTTTTTAAGTCTCAAGTTTGAAATACTTTCCTAGAGCTTCCTCACCTCTGGACAGCCCTGCAACTTTGCCCATTCACCAGGTGACTCTGAGCCAACTCATCTAACTAGCTGGTTTCTCTTCCCCACCCCAGGCCTACAAACTCTGAAAGCAACTGTGCAGCTTACAAGTCTCATTAGTGAAAACTATTACCTCTGAACTGAGCTACTTGAAACTGCACTGGAAAACAATCCCCAGTTCAGGCCTGCTGGCCAGCTGCAGATGGGCCTCTATGAGGTGCTAGGAAGCCTTAGTGTGAGTCCTGGGGCCTCTGTCGCCCTCTGAACCACACCTTCAGATTCCTCATCTGTAAAATCCTCATAGTGCAGCTGCTGTAGAGACTAAAACCATAACCTCCAGGCTGGCCTGATGATATTTCAAGTCCAAATTTAGACCACTGCAATAAAGTAAGGTTCATGGTAGAGTCGCATGAATAGTCTTTATTTCCCAATGCAGGTGACAGTCACATTTACCCTGTCCTGCAATGCATTCAGTGTACCCAGAGTACACTAGAGCTACTCTAGCACTAACTCTAATGTACATACCTGAATGTAAGAGTATTTCATTACTAGAAAATGCATAGGACCACAGCCTTCAGGTGCCCATTCTCTTGTAGGAGGGAGCATTGGGCTGGCTGCTGACCAGAGATGGTGCTGGCTGCTAAGAGCTGGGGTGGCCTAGACAATGTTTTAAAAATAAGCCAACAATGAAGTTTCATGGATCTGTAGACCTCTTTTCTTGCAAGATTTCTCTGCATCATGGGATGGTGTTTGATAGCATTTTACCCCAGGAGGACTTGCTGTACACTGGAGCCAATCCTCTCAAAACATCACAGCTCTTTAGCCAACTAAGTGAACACAGGACTCTCTGCCCTTTGCTGCCTGTTCATCAGTGTTCACAGCATCTTGACCCCATGCATTAAAATGTCAGGTTCAGAGCGTATGCAGTGGTATCTTTAGGCTCCACTTTTAACTCCATGCTTCCTACTGCTCCTACCGTATCAGCAGCTACTTCCTGCACAGATATCTTCATCCCTTCAAAGTCGTCCAAGAAGTTTGGACAGACCTCTTCCAAGCACCTGTTATTGTTGAAATATGGACCTCCCGTGGATTGCTGATGCTCTCGGTGACAGCTAGAAAGCTGGCTCTCTTCCAGAGGACTTTCGATTTAGCTTGCTGAGGCCCATCAGAGAAGTCAATGCCTCCATTACATTTCTCATTGCTCAGAACAATCCCTGACACCCACAACTTGAAGGAAGACAGGTTTATTTTAGCTCATGAACTCTTTTCTGCGTGGTAGGTCTCAATAGTGGGCTTAACACAGTCCACAAAACACGCTGTAAGCAGACGTGCTATCTCTTGGTCTTAGCTGTCCCTACTGCGCAAGGCCTGGGCTGAATATGGTTAGTGCATTGCCCAAAGGCCTTAGGAATCCTGGAGTGATAAAGGCTTGAAGTTCAGGAACTTCGTCCCTGAAAAAGGGAATCCACCTGTCCTTTTTTTTTTTTCTTTTTTGATAGAACCGGAGATTGAACTCAGGCCCTTGTGCTTGCCAGGGAAGCGCTTATTCTACTGAGCTTTCTCCCTGTCCACCCACCTGCCTTTTTGAGCTTTGAAGGCAGACATTGAATTTCCTTTACCTTTGACAGTCTCAGATGGCATCTTCTGAGAAAGGATGCTTTGTCTATTGAAAAGTCTGCTGGCTGGTATAGCCACTATTCTGGGTTACAGCTCGATCCCACAAGAGTTGCTCGTGCTCATACAGGCAGGACTTTTGGAAGGTGACTGGAGCCGGAGCGTTACAGCTAACTTTCCATTAGGAGATGGAGTTGGACCCGGAGGTCATGCAGCTTCCTTCCCAGCTCCCCACTTCTCTGCTGCTTCTCTGGCGCCATGCTGTGAGCGGCCCTCCTCCACCAGCCCCATCCGCCCCTGTCCTGCCCTGGAGCCAGCTGACTGCAGACTGAAATGTGAGCCCAAGAAGCCTTTCCTCCTTCAAGTTGCAGGTGTTGGCTTGTGTGTCCCAGCAACGACAAAGTGACTACGACAGTCGCCTCCATCAGTTATCTTCACTGGTTCTTCCGGGTAACTCTCTGTGGCTTCTACATCCACAGTTAGGGCTACGTCTTGCACTTTGATGTTACAGAGTGACTCTTTGCCTAGGCGTCAGGAGTCAGCTCCTGCTAGCATCAGCCTTGCCTTCTGCAGTGTGCCACCTCGCTCCTCCTTCCGCGAACTGAAGAGAGATTTGGGCCTCGTGCTGGGGAAAGCCTTGGCTTAAGGCTGCATTATGGTTGGTCTGTTCTTCAGTCTAGATCCCTAAAACTCCTGCCCTGTCAGAGGGAGAGGTGTGCTTTCTTCTCACTCAGATGTTCTTGTAAGCAGAACTTCTAATTTTTCACCAGAAACTTGCTTTTCATTCACCAGTTAGCTGACTGGCCCTCAAGACCAGCTCTGAACCTGGCTTTCACGGGCCTTCCTCCCCAAGCTGAACCACTTCTAACTTCTCCCCTGAAATGAAACACTCTTCATTTCACCTGAGCACTTAAAGGCCACTGTGGAGTTATTAACTAAACTAATTTCAATGTTTTTGTACCTCAGAGAATGTGGAGGCCTGAGGGGAAGCAGAGATGAACGGGGAACTGGATAGTATGCAGAACACACAGAATTTATCTTATGAGGACACGCTTCACTGCACCCAGAACAATCACAACAGTAACATCAAAGGTCACTGTAATAAATACAATAATAATAAAAAGTTTGAAATACTGTGAGAATTACCAGAAAGTAACACAAGGCAGTGAGATGAGCTATGTGGTTGGAAAAAACAGCACCGACCTTACCCAAGGCGAGGTCCCCACGGGTGGACATAAAAAGCAGTACATGTAAAGCTCAACAAAATAAGGAAGGATTGTACCCTATTTCCCATTGGAAGGCATAAATGGCAAAAACTAAAAATAAAAACAATGGGATATAATATTGCGTAAATCAGATGATCTGAACTACGCAGGGAAAGGATCCACAGGACCACAATAAACACTAAGTGGTCCCTCACTTATCACAGGGGTTATATGACAGACACTGCACGACAGGTGAAAATCAGCAAGGGAGCAACACTATATTTATTTTTGTATTTATATATATTTTAAGGCTTTATAAACCCTTTCCACACTCTTATGAACCTTTCCCACACATATAAAAACATTTCTTACTCAGCTATTAAGAATGATAAGCTCGAAGCGTTTATATTGAAGTGGATGCCACTTGAACATACACTCATAAGTGAAATAAACCAGACACACATGTGCAAATATCATATAGTCCCCCTAGTATAAGAACTGAAAAGAAGAAATACAAACAGAAATGTACAACAACAACTAAAAACAATTGAGTCAGATAAGGCAAAGTGAATGGCATATGCTGCAGGGTAGTAATCAGCTTTTCTTCTGGATGGTTAACAACCTAAGTTCACAGATCAAAATTGGAGAAATAGAAGACCCACAAGGCCAGCCAACGTATTGGCCCTAGCCTTTCAAGGTCAGTGAAGACTCAGGACATAGGAGAACCTGTACTGCAACATCATGAAACTCAGGTGAGCTCCAAATTTTCTGAACAAGGAGATTATGGAGCCACAGAGGAAAGAGATTGAAGTTCTATAGTGTGCCTGGGGACAGTCACATGGAGAGAAAACATTCTCTCAGGCTCTCACAGAGAGCAAACTGGTCAAGCATTGGCTGTGACTCATCCACATGGATGACACAGACAAAGGATATACAGAGTAAAGTACCAGATTACAAGATAAACCCTGAGGAGACTTCACTGACCTCATCAGAAACAAAAAGTACATGTGTTGGTATATAGGTCTTGCTCTATCTAGGTCTTAACCATCCAGCAGAAAAGTATAAAAATGAGGTATACTCTGTGGGGCTGTAATAATAAGTTGAGCTGTAAATGACTACAGTCAACAATTTCTTCAGATAACTCACTATTAATGTGGAATGCTGGACTGTGTTGGATGACACAGTCTGTGTTGACTGTGTTGCCTGTAGAGTACAGGCACATAAATTAGTTGAATGACAATGGAGTGCCCATCTCTGACAGGTGTAGACAAAGGAAGGGGTATAGAAAGGAAGAATCATGATGTGCGTGTATGGACAGTACAGTTGGGATAGATAATGCCGTGCTTCTACATAATTCTATGAGGGGCAAGATTTGCACTAATGGTGGTTGGACAGGATATTGTGTCGGCTTCTAGTACTATGGACAACCGCTAGGAAAATAACAAGGTAGAAAGTATTAATTATTGAATCTTTGATATAATTAGGGTATAAAAAATAAGATACATAAACAGCTACACTCTCTTAATTTACTGATAAGAGACATCTGCTATAATAATGTCTGTAAGTACAATATCATGTATACACCTTGTACGACACCAAAACATTATGAAAACAGTTTGCAATGTATTAATTTATTGAATCCATTCTGTTAAGGTGTCTTAAAACTGTCTCATTGATATTTGTACTTCAATAAAATAAAAAATAAATAAATAAAAGAAATCCATCCATATACAGCATCATAGTATTGTAAAATGAATAAATAAAAGCACTTCTAATGTTCCCAACCATTTTCTTTGTGGAATTGGGGATTGAACTCTGCAAGCACTTATTCTACTGAGCTATCTCCCCTGCCCCCTAACCATTTAAACTCGTAAAGCTACATGATTTTAACAACATGTATGCTGTACACTACTGCAAATCCTGTGATACAGCAAAAACCCTGCGATAATTTAGATTAATAATTTTGAAAACCCACAAAACAGCTTTCCTCTTGAGTCCCTGAATGTTGAACTGTAACACAGTGAGGGAGCACTGTATTCTCAGCATGAGAATAAGCAGGACATCTGGAGAGAGAAGCTGTGCAAGCCAACCCTGATGCTGAGTACGGGGGCTGCTGGGGTTTGGACACACAGCCCATAAGGGCCCATGGGCGAAGGCCTTGGTCCCCAGCTCAAGAGGTGTTAGAACTTTCAGTAGGGCTGGGAGGAAGAAGTCTGGTTGTGGAGCACACGCCTTCCTGCTCCTGTCTCCCTTCCTGTTCCTGTCTCCCTTCCTGTTCCAGTCTCCTTCTTCCGGTCTGCCATGAGGTAAGCATGTGCTCCTAATCTGAGAAGCTGCCTCCAAGTCAAATGGGAATGGTCTGAAATGTCTAAAATGTGAGTCAAGAGAAATCCATCCTCTTTTAAGTTGATTATCTCAGATATTTTGTTATAGTAATGTGCAGTTAACTAACACAAGTGCACAGTCCCTAATAAAACTGCCCTCATTTCAGAACTATAAGCTCAAGGGTTCCCAGACAATTCCTTTCTGAACAACTGGCTTCAAATTCATGATTATCACAACCCAAGGAAATCTAATAATTCACTAAACCAACTCCTACAGCTCCAAATAGTGCTGTTCTTTCTCATGATTATAGATTTGTTACAGAAAAAGAAAAAAGAAAAAAAAAAAAAAAGAATGTAAGTCAGGATCAACAAAGAGGAAAAATAAAATAAAACCATAGGGTGACCTGGAAAGGCTCCCAAGTGTGACCCTTCTGTGTTCTTAGGACAATGCACCCTCTGGCAACATAGGTGGACGGTCACCAACCAAGAAGACCACCTGAGTTTCCACTGAGGGCTCCATACCGAGCCTCACTGATGGAGCCACTGACTGTGAGGTGGACCTCAGTCCCTAGGCTTTCCCTCAGCACACACACACACACACACACACACACACACACACACACACAGGAAAGCCTGGTGCTGTAGGACACAAAGCCCCCACCTGCGCTTTCCAACAGGCCAGTACACTGCTTGCAGCTAAGGAGAGAAACCCCCTCCAGCCACTTCTTACTGAAGACTCTTTACTGTCCTGGGCCTCATCATGAATAATAAAGCTGTCGCCCATATTTGGAAGAACCCCCAGCCGCCACTCAGGAACCGAGAACAGAAGTCAGAGGGTGCTTTACCACCCAATAGACTCTGAACAATAACTCTATGTCCTGAGTTGTACTTCTCCCGACTTCTACATTGGTTCAGATGAGCACAATGACTGGTGATGGGGAGAAAAAAATAAAGCAAAGAAGAAAAAATAATTTTAAGAAATCATCTAGGGGCCAGGGAGATGGCTCAGTGGAATAAGCACTTCCCTGGCAAGGAGAAGGACGTGAGTTCAATCCCTGGATCCACCAAAAAAAAAAAGAAATCATCTAAAAGAAAATAGCTGAGAAGATAAGTACTGTTCTCTCTTTTCCTCATTGAAAATAAATTATGCATAAATGTAAGCCTGTGGGAAAAGCTACAATTTGAAAAATTAAGACTGCAAGACAAAGTTCCAGAGACTCAAAAAAAAAAGAAAATTATAATAGCACTACAGAAACATATTCAGATGTGTTAAGAGCTCTAAGGATACTTGAAACTTTACCACATTTAGGAAGTATTGACCCACAAGGTCCAAATGAAGACTAGGGACTCCCAAGTTGAAAGATCAGGAGATGGAAGGCAGACCTCAAAACTGGTAGAGAAATTGTGTTCAGGGGGCTCTAATGGTCTCTGCAGTGGAGGGTGTGAGCAGAAACACTGACACCGGCTGTGGGGCTCTATCATTCTTCAGGGACTGTTCTAATTCTTTGTTTTTGCAGACAGCAGGAAATGGGGAGGGAGCCCCCTTCCAAAGAGAGAAATGTAACACTTTCTCCACCAGGAGCAGGATTCAGGGGATTCAGCCACACTACATCTGGTATCCAAACAGCCCTGCCAGAGCCAGGTCAGAAAGACACAGACATACATAGAAGCAAAATGTTTTTGTAAAAATTACTGAAGGCTTTATTTCCTTCACCGTGCCCTGACCTTAAGGATCCTAAGGGTTACAACAGGAGAAAGAAGAGATGCATGAACCTTTTGGTGTTAGTCTGAATTTCCCCTCATAGAACCAAGACACCTGACATCCAAACCTAAGGAACAAGAGCTTTCATTTGGTTCATGGTTGCAGAGGTTTCAGTCTGTGGTCTCTGGCTCCAAGCCAGCAGAGTTATCACAGCAGAAGAGTGCATAGAGCAAAGCTACTCAAGTCATGGCTTCAGGAAGCAGAGAAAGAGCCTGAAAGAAGGGGCCTGGGACCAATGCAGTCCCCAGGTCACGTCCCAGTGACCAGTTTCCCCCAACTATGTGCCGCCTCCTCACCAGTCCACTCAGCCCTGAACGCAGCAGTGGGCGCTGTATCGATGAGCCCAGTCCCCCAGGACCCAAGCACCTCCCAGTGGTCTCTTAACCCACTCAAGCTGGCAACCAAGGTAGCAGGCACACTAGTTACACACAGTTCATTTAAAAATACCACACCTAACTAGAAGCCTACATGCTTAAGAACAAGTAACCAGAAAAAGAAAAGCATTGTCAATGAAAATATTTGTGTAGCACATAATCAAGAATGAACAAGTTAGTTAAAATAGTTTAATGCACTAAGTGAAAATGAATCCAATCTCTCTCTCTCTCTCTCTCTCTCTCTCTCTCTCTCTCTCTCTCTCTCTCTCTCTCTCTGTCTGTACTGGGGATCGAACTCAAGACCTTACACTTGCCAAGAAGGCACTTATGCCACTGAGCAATCTCCGTGTTAGGCCTCCAATCTCTATTTGGTATCAACAAAATTGGCGATGGCATGCATTTTATGAAATGGGACAAAGCGAAAAAGCACAAGAGGAGATTATTTTAATAATCTGAACCATCAATATGTTACCACAAAATTTAGTTGTTGTTGCTTTGTTTGTTTTGGCAGAACTGGGGATTGAACTCAGGCCCTTGGCTTGCCAGGGACATGTTTATTCTACTGAGCCATCTCCCCAGCCCCTACCACAAAATGTAGCTATGCTTTGTTTAGTGACTGAGTTCTGTTCCTGCATCTAGATCTTTTATGAGAATTGGTCCTTAATGAGGAATTGTATATAATATGTAAGATATTCAGGACAAAGAAGTGACCAGCAGAAGCTCCCACCTGCCAACTTTGCTTTTCTTTGCATACCTCTTAGGTGGAGTACTGTAATATACAACAGAACATAGAACTACAGTACTGTACTGTACAGTTAGTCAGCAAAACATCATATAAATGAAGTGCTGTGTACCAAGAAGAACATGGAAAGATGTATAAAACTGCACAAAGAAACCAAACAAAGACCAGTCATAAGTCCAAGTGGCAGGCTGTAAGTCTGACTAGCACTCTTCAGCACTTAGTAAATACATAGGTTGTCATCGAGAAGTCAGACAGATGCTAGAGGAGCTGTGGAGAAAAAAGGAGCCCTTCTCCACTGCTGCTAGGAGTGTAGACTGGTACAAGACTGTGGAAATAAGTGTGGAGATTCCTCAAAAAACTAGGATTAGAGGTTCCATTCAGCCCAGCTTTCCAAATGAACTGAAAACATCATACCACAGCAATATATGTGCATCCATTATTTTTTAACTTTTTTGGTTTTTGGCAGAACCAGGGATTGAACTCAGGCCCTTGAGCTTGCCGGGGAAGCACTTATTCCACTGAGCCATCTCCCCAGCTCATATCCATGTTTATAGCAACACAATTTGCCACAGCTAAATCTTGGAAACAACCCAAATGCCCATCAGTTAAGGATGCATAAAAAAGATGTAGTATTTTTATACAGCGGAGTATTACTCAAGTATAAAAAAGATAAGTTTGAAGCTTTTATTTGTAAACAGATGCAACTACAGATCATACTCATAAGTAACATAAATCAGACCTACGTGTGAAAACATCATATCATGTTCCTAGTGTAAGAACTGAAAGATAAATAAAATCTGAAAGGTTCTGTAGATACTGTAAAAGGGAAAATAACTGCACAGAGGAAAGGAACAGCTGGTATGAGGGAAAGAAAGAAGGGAAAAATACATGTATATATGTGCAGGACACCTTGGCTAATTTTACTGCTCATTTCTACTTGTCTTTTGAAAGGAACAGTTAATGCCTAGTTTTGTTTTTTTTTTTTTTTTTTTTTTTTTTTTTTTTTTTTTGGTCTTTTTGAGACAGGGTCTCACTGTGCAGTTCAGGCTGGCCTTAAGCTCACTTTGTAGCTCAGGCTGGTCTCGAACTCACAACAATCCTCCTGCCTCAGCCTCCCAAGTGCTGGGATTACAGGCATGCGCCACCACGCCCGGCTAATGCCTAGTTTTTTTGACCAATTTTACATGCTTATATTTGGCGATCTGAGCAGCTAATTTGAAGACGACAACAGCATGCAATATGACAACTGTTCCTGAGGGCCAGGCTGATAGCTCAGCACACGACTGGGGTTGATCCCAGGCGCGCTATGCCAGCTCTGCTCCCCGGGGTGCACTGAGGTGGTGAATGAGACTAGATGTGGTGGCATCTGCCTGTAATCCCAGCTCTTGGGAGGCTGACAACAGGAGGATTGCTATGAGTCTGATCTACGTAGTGAGACCCTGTAGACCCTGTACTAATACATTAATAAAGAAAAAGAGCCAGTGTTGAATTCCTATTATTTTGTTTAGCAAAATTTTATATCATTTCTAATTTTTATTTTACTCTGTAAAAAATTAGAAAAAGGAGGGCCACCCAAATAGCTCAGCAGATCAAAGCACCTATAAGTAGGCACAGGGGCCGAGGATTCGATTTTGCCGTGCTAGCCCTGTCCCTGGGCACTCAGACAGCACTTGAGACTGGGTGTGGTGGTGCGCGCCTGTAATCCCAGCTCTTGGGAGGCTGACAACAGGAGGATCACTATGAGTCTGATCTGGTAGTGAGACTCTGAACACCCTGGAGATCAATCCCTAAAATACAATAAATAAATAAATAAACAAACCCAAAAAAATCGGATAGGTTGTTAAGATCTGTACCACATCATTAGACACTTGTAATAAAGTGTGATAGAACAAAAATATAAGATGAATATTGTCTGTAGAGAAAATAAAGTGAACCTATACTTGATTTTACAAAGAAACTTTTGCAATTAATGCAAACTTTTTGTTTTTGTGCAAAATACCTGATAGATTTATTAAAAGAAAGCACACACAAGGTAACATAAAGAAATTTTCAAACAGGCAAAAAGATGAGAGAATTTGTCAAGCGAACACAATTCATGCAACACAAAAAGATGTACAGCAGGCAATAGGAACACTATCATAGGTGGAAAAATGAAGATACAGGATGAAATCAAAAGAAATATGAGACTATCTGCAAATGGATACTGACTAATTAAAACAAGAACAATTACCTATTCTGGAACTTAAAGTATACAGATGGAATTCAAATGGATGACAAACAATACTAGCTTAGGAATCAAGAAGGCTACAGATTAAACACAAATACGTGAATATGTCTTTATCGACAGAAAGTGGGAACAATAATCAATACTAAAATTTTATAAATCAAGGCACTAAGAAGCACTATCAACTTATAGGAAAGGCTACAAATAAAATGATAAAAAATGAATCAACCAGGAAAGCTACTTGTAGCTAACTAAGATCTAACTACATGATTTTCAGATTAGAACTAAAATACTCAGTAAACAAAATGCAGCTGATGGTGTAGAGAACAGACAAAGCACATAAACACAGCCCCTACAAAGTCTTTTCTTGGCCCTACTTTTTTTTTTTTTTTACACACAAATACAGATGCAGCCCCAAGCACAGAAGAGGCAACATGGGTGGATGAGACCCAAGATTCTTAGTGGCCAAGTGGAACCTGAATAACCTGAAACTCAAAGAATGCAGATGTGAGTAGTTGAGTTTTGTTTTTTTCCCATCCTTTACTCCCCAAGCTTTGCCCTCAGGGTGTCCAGCATCATGGAGTGACCGCACAGATAACTAAGACCCCAAGAAGGACCACTTGTTGGCCACAAAATCACCACAGTGATCCTCAGCAGGACAGGGGTACAAGGTCACCCCAGAGAACAGGAAGCAAACACTGATAAATGGGATTAATCCAAAACAAGAGACTTTTTACAGCAAAGAAAACAGTCAACAAAGTGCAAAGACAACCTTCTGGATAGGAGAAAATGTTTGCAAATCTATTCAGCCAAGGAGGGGCTGATTTCCAGAATACATCAAGAACTCCACTCAACTTCTAAAAAGAAATGAATAATTCAACTAAAAGTGGGCAAATGACCTGAATAAATATTTCTTAAGAGGACATCTAAATAACAAAGTTTATGAAAAACTGCCAAACATCATTAATCATCAGGGAAATGCAAAGCAAAATGTCAGGGAGATACCGTCTTCCTCACTGAGAGCTGCTCGTATCAGAAACGGGCACAAGGACTCGGGAGGATGACCTCTCGCGCGGTGGGGTGGGGTGCGAGGACCGCTGAGCTTCAGTGCCTGGAGCCATCTCTGACCAAATGGAAGAGAGTTGGTGAAATCTATGACCTCACTTGGAAATGACAGGAACGCTCTTTCATGAAATGTGTACCAATGATGCTTCCACCAGAAGAGAAGAGAGCCCTCCCTCCCCTGATCTCGTGGGTGCCATAAGAAGTCAGAACATGAACGAGCCACGTGTCTGCAGGAAGACGGCAACAAAGAGCAGGGGGGGGGGGAGAAGAGTGAAGCCATGCAAGCAAGAGGTGCGCCGAAAGAAAAGCAGATCTTCTAAATATAAGAAACTGATGGGACGGGAAGATAGCTCAGTTGAACAAGCGCTTGCCTGGCAAGCACAAGGGCCTGAGTTCAGTCCCTGGCTCTGCACTAATGGTGGTTGGACAGGCTATTATGTCAGCTTCTAGTACTATAGTCATCCACTAGGAAAATAATTATTGAATTTTTGATATAATTCAGGTATAAAAAATAAGATAAGTAAGCAGCTACACTCTTAATTTACTGATAAGAGACATCTGCTAAAATAATATCTGTAAATATAATATCATGTATGCACCTTGTACGATACCAAAACATTATGAAAACAGTTTGTCAAAAAGACAAAAAAAAACAAGAAAGTGCCGGGCGTGGTGGCACATGCCTGTAATCCCAGCACTCGGGAGGCTGAGGCAGGAAGATTGTTGTGAGTTCGAGACCAGCCTGAGCTACAAAGTGAGCTTAAAGCCAGCCTGAACTGCATAGCGAGACCCTGTCTCAAAAAGA
>PVKA01016860.1:0-47026 GCA_004027165.1 Ctenomys sociabilis | reverse complement strand
CCCCTCCCCTCCCCTTCCCTTCCCATTCCTCTTTCCCTTCCCTTCCCTTCTCTTTTGTTTTTCTTGAACGGTATGGACAGTGGCCTCAAGAGAATTAAAAATATCAATAAAACACCAAGAGTTGAAGAGCATGCAAAGCACACTGGACACTCTCCTAGATCAGATTAACTCCCTCGCTACCTTACCAGAGTAATGTTGCAGAACAGTAATGTTAAATTCTATTTGAACATTGTCTCAGACATGTAATATATCCAGCAAAGATTTGCTGGAAAAACTAAAAGAGGGTGAAATGCCCACCCCAGCAGTCAGTATATTTCAGGTTTTTAGGTGTCCAGGTAATATTTCCTGTTCTGGTTGCTCTTGTCTCTTAGAAATGGGTAGTCAGTGTGATGTATATAGCTGGTCACTATGGCACACATTATGTAAATCTGCAATCAACAATCTGTTCTGCGTTTGTACTTCCTGTTTGCTTATCCAATGTAAGGTAGATCATAAGAGATTAGGGCCTAATATTTTGGGAATGATACTGACCAATGCTCACTGACATAAATGAATCTGCCTCCTAATTCTGGGGATTGTTTCAGTGTTTCTGCTTGCTATTGCAATGATATTGTAGTATTATACTTCCTTGAGTTCAAAAAAATATATTTATTCATAATTCAATTTTATTTTCTTCATTCTCTTTGGGTATTTTTTAAAGCTTTTATCTTATTTATTTATTTATGTATTCATTTATTTGGTACAGGATATCACTGTGCAGCTTGGACTCATAGTAATCCTCTTGTCTCAACCACCCCAGTACCGGGCCCTGCATGACATGCAACCCTGGGGATCAAATGTGTGTCCTTGCACTTGCCAGGAAGGAACTTAGACCATTGAGCTGTCTCCATGGCCCCAAACCATAAGTTGTTGATGGTGAGTTTAACTCAGGGAGGTTCATATATATTCTAATTTTTTATTCATTTGAATGAGAAAAAATAACAATCAAACAGTTTCAGAAGAGGTTAGTAGGACAGTTACAATAATTAATACATTATGTATTTTTGTCTTTGTAGTAGTTATTCAGAGGACAAGACACAGACATGATATCTTGTTTAGACAATATTAATACAAACCTTTCTTCTCATTGAACTAATAGAAGGTAACTATATCTATCCTAACTATTTTGCATATATATATACTACAAAATGGTCCTTCATTTATGTTTCCCACTTCATTTTGTTTTGTCAGAGATGGGTGTTCCATTGTTGTTAAAGAAGCTGTATTTGGAGAAGAACCTTTCAAACTTGATGCCAGTTTTATTGTAGGTACTTGAATTCAGCAAAATAGCCCAATATAGTCCGATAGTCTGTAATAGTAGTGCGTAGTCAGCAAAACTGGCAAGTTGTTGATTTGAGCCTTTTACATCTCAGCCTTATACAGCTCAGCATATTAATATGACATTACTTTCTATACTTTGTGGTTATACTTTTCTGCTAGATGGTCATTTTGGCAGCTCTATCTGTTGAAAAATCTTTTTGTGTTCCATTGAAAAGCTGAATTTCTGAATCCTTTCAATTTTGAAAGTGACATTAGTTTATTTTTACATTTAATTAATAATTGGGCTGGATTTAGAATTCTTTCCTGGACAAGATTTTTCTTCATGTCTTTCAAAAATACCCCTTTTAAATTCAAATGCCTACTGTTGCTGTTGAGAAGTTTCATGAAATATTATTTTAAATTGTTCTATGTCCTTTTTACTGCCTTTAGCAAGGTGTGGTATTTTCTCCTTTGTTTCCAGTGTTTTGAATAAACTTTGGACTCTGGTCATTTCATCAGTTACTTTGTCTCTTTGAGTAAGAAAACTTACATTACTTAGTTATGGGGAATTTTCTTACATAATGTCTTTAATGATTTGTACCTTTACAGTTTTTCTTCTTGTTTTGAACTTGTTATATTTCAGATAATCAGACTTCCTTGGTTGGTTTTCTATTTTTCTTCAGTTCTTCTATTTTTAAATTACTTCATCTTTTGCTTTGTGTTCAGGGAGAATTTTTCAATTTATTTAGGTAATTTCACACTGGGTTTTAAATTTGTGTTGTCCCATTGTAAATGTCCAAGTGCATATAGTTTTTCAGAATTTTTCCATAGTGTTTCATTTTTGCTCTTAAGTACGAGGTCTTTTCACATTTATCTGAGGATATTACTTATAGATTTTTCTAAGTTTCTCTGCAGTCCTTGCTATCTTTGTGTTAATTATGCCTATAGATTTGTTCGATCCTTTCCTATCATTCTAGAGCCTCCCATCAGTCTCAAATAATACTTAATAATACTTGCATACTTAATAATGTGGTATTACAAACATATTGTTATCTGTGTTCTCCTGGATGGGGCTTGGCAATTCTAGAATTTTTATGCAGGGATTCTGCACATATTTTTTGCTTAAGAAATTTCTGATATCAGTGTTTTTTGTTCTTCCTCTGCAGCTCTTTCAGTTCTGCAGGAAATTCAAATTTGTTTTGTCAGAAGTTTTCAGAAATTGGGAGCCTAGATATTCAGGGTTCTAATCTTGCCTGGAATTTCTGTGTTGGTTGTAAAGTGGCACAATTTTTAAGTGGGACTGTGATTTACACAAACCCTTGGTTTTCTGCTGTAGCTGTGAGTCAGTCACATAGCTATATGAAGTGGGATTATTATTATGGCATCTGGAAGTCCAAATGATTCTGTGCCATACTTTTTAAATGATGCTTCTTGATTTTGGTGACGATTAACTCTAAAGTCTATTGCAGTGTTTTGCTGTTTAAATTGATTTCTTCATAAATTTCTCCTCTATAATTTCAGGGTTTTCTTAACTCTTTTTCTCATTTCATTAGCCACTTTTCTATGTACAGCCAAACTTGCAACCCTGGCTATGACAGTGTGCTGATTCTTTTCCTTGTATTATTGGTTTTATGTATTCCAGGAAAAAACTCTTTGGTGAGGGAGTTTCAAGAACTAAATATGTGTGCTTTAATCTATCATATTCAGTTTGAAGTATGGCTTTGTTTTTTAAGTAAGCTATTTTTGGAATTAATTATTTCCCCTTTGTATGATCTTCACATATATAAAATTTATCTTTAGATACATATATGCATACATACAGATGTGTGTGTATATATTCATCCTAAAGAGAGATAATTTGTTGAGGTTTTCTCAATTTTTGCACCATAGGCTTTTCTAAATGGAAAGATAAGCTATTCAGTAATTATTAATATGTATTTATGTGTTGTAAGAACAGGAAGAGTCTGTACTTTAAATTGAAAGATTTTATTAAATTGAAATCCTTTGCCTAGTTTTAATACTTAGAAGATGTAAGAAAATACAGTACTTTGACAGGTTGAATATTTTAAACTAGGGTTACTGGTAGGGTCTCAGCAGGTCTCTTTTCCCTATCCTCTGAAGTGATTCATAGGCACCAGAGTCTCACTTCTCCCAGGTGGGCTACAGAAATTAAGAAATATTACTCTAAGTTCACCTTGAATTTCTGTGTAGGAGCAGGCCATAAAGAAAATTTCTCAAAATCAAATACCTTATTTGATGGTTGACTACAGAAAGGGGTCTGCCCCACACTGGGAAAAAAAAAAATGAAATACAGAGGGGTGAGGAAGAACCTGAGCAGATAGCTCTTGTCAGGTTTCTCTCTACTGCTACTGTTAGTTTGTATTCTGCATTGAACCAAAAAATAAAAATAGACAGTTTTCCCTGGATCTAGCTGTTTATGTTTATGGGATTTCCTGTGTCATGTAAAACTTTGATTAAGTACATTTGCTATGCTTTTCTTTTGTTAAATTGTATGTGGGGGAAGAAACTTTTCATATTTCTCTGTCCCTGCACACCTTTATCATTTGAAATACCATACATTAACATTATTTTATAAATTTTTTCCTTAAAACATTGAATATAACAAAATGATATTAGATGGTAAGTGAATTATCTACAACATCTCATTAGATTAATACTGGCATTGATTTTTCCTCCAGCAAGGACTAGATGAAAGAAACAAGTTAGGAGATTTGAGTAGGGATTATTACAAAGGGATTATTTCCAAAGATAAGAGGAGATCACAGATAAATCACAAAGTTAAGGTAGCACACTGGAGCTGGACTCTAGAAGGTTCTTTTGACTCCAATATGTAGTAATATCAGGCCTCAGTGAATGGAAACAGAACATGATTCTCAGTGTCTGGGGGTACAGACAGCTATATATGAAGAGGACGGTGTGATAGGAACTGGGTATTTGTCAGATGCTCTTGGTCCATGGAAACCCTGCAGGATGGAACTTGGGAAGGAATGTCATCAGCCGGACTGCATCACTATGCCCCCTTCAGATGGTTCTCAGTGTTTGCCAAGGCATTGGAATATATTCATGCAGTTAAGATAATTCTGGGACTGCACACTTTTACCTCCACTTGCACAAAGCAGAGTGAGAAAAAAAGAGTATTGGGAGGGGTAACTAAAAGTTAAAAGGACTATACTCTTATTTTATTTATATCTCTTAAAACTGCTAATGTTGAAGGGATTCAAACTCTCCAAAGTCAACTGCTAAGGAAAACTATTCTAGATCCTTTAAAAATCATACAATGAAATTATATTGTGGGTAATCATATTTTTATCTCCTCTAGATCTTGTATAATTGGTGAATTAGATTAAGACATATGTATATATTTATGTGATTAGATGTTAGTCCTTCTGAATAAAATGACTGCTAGTTTTATGTGACCTCAGTATTGCTCCTGCCTGCATGTGACAGAAATGACTTGCAATCACTACTCCATGAGTGGAGCTTTTGAAAGTATGCAATTTCTTTTACTTTTACACTTCACAATAAGTTAGAGGAACATTTTCCACTCGAAAACTACATTGAATAGGGCAATTAATCCTAGAGTTCTATTTTGAAACTAGTCAGAAGCAGCTTCCTGATTTCAAATTCAGGTGCAAGTCAAAGCAAGTATCTTTTCAAGTATGCTGCATTTTTGTAAAGATATTTCACAGGGGTTTAATTATAAGTTGAATATTTCCTCTATTGTGTTTCTCATTTTTCCCTTGAATCCTAGAAAAGACTATACACATTTTGAACACAATATTAATTATACACATGGGAGTTCAACAGTCGTTTTTAAAAAAGTAAGTTTAAAAAATTAGAAGGAAAAGTGCTGAAGACATTCAATATAAAAACAGTACAAAAGTCTCGTCTTCCAGGATGTTTGGATACCAAAATCAATGAAATGGAACTCAAATAAATCAAACAGCTTAAAAATATAAAGCCAATAGAAGTGTAAGGAATAAATTGTTAGAGATTCAGAAATTACTTGAAGAGCTCTGTTAAGGGATCAAACAGTGATATACAGACTTTTAAGGAAGTTTATTTACCTGGTCAACATCAAAGTAGACATGTTTTGTTCTTTTTATTGGATATAAGTGTATTTGTAACAATAATAACTAAATGTAGTAATAGAAGGGTTTTATAGTATCAAATATGTAAAAGTTAAAGGAGAAAACATCATTGAATTTTGAGAACTTAATAATTTCCCCGCTAATCTTCAGCAGTAAAAACCATACATCGAGTATCTTTTATCATGCAACCTAATATAAATAAGTTTCTTTTCTTCTTTTTTGTTGATTTTAATGAGAAGAAAACAAAATAGCAATGAAACAATTTCAAAACAAGTTAGTAGGGTAGTTACAATAATTAATACATTGCCCATTGCTGTCTTCATAGTAGTTATTCAGAGGACAAAGTGCAGATGTGATATCTAAATAAACAGTATTAGTACAAACTTTTAATCGCCATGAACTAAGACAAAGTACCTATATATCTATCCTATTCTCTTTTTTCCACAAAAAGGTCCTTTATTGACACTTTTATAAAGCTAGTAATGCATAACACTAGATTGCCTAGCAACTAATAGCTGACCTTAACCAGACAGGATGTACATCTCAGGAGTGAGGTAGCTTGTTTGCTTTAGGCACTGGGCTAAGTCCCACTTACACATATTTGATGAATTTCCTAGCTTTGTGGCTCCGCCTATCCCCCTTTTGCATTTTGTTTTGGCAGAGATGGGTATTCCACTGCAGGTAGAGGAGGAGAATTCTTCAAAGAACCTTTTCGTACTTGAAGCCCATCTAAAGATTATATTCTTGAATTCAGCAAAATAACCCAATATAGCCCAATAGTCAATAATAGTAGTGGGTTATGAACAGAACTAGCAATTGTCAGAAGTTGTTGATGTGAGCATTTGACAGCTCAGCATATTAATATGGCTTTACTTTTTATACCTGGTTGTAATACTTTTCTGTTGGATGGTTAAGACCAAGTTAAAGCAAGACCTCTATAACTAAAAATGTGACTATCGTATCTGATGAGGCCAGTCAAATCCCCTCACCATTTACCTTGAAAAACTTTACAGAACCTTGTAGATCTTTTGTCAGTGTCAGCCATCTTGAAGAGACACCACCATTGCTTGACCAATTTGCTTTCTGTGAATGCCTGTGAGGCATTTTTCTCTCTAGGTGACTCTCCTTAGGCACATTATGCATTGTCGATCACTTTCCTCTGTGGCTCCATAATCTTGATCAGAAAATCTGGGACAGATTCTCTTATGTTCTGAGTCCTCACTGACATTGAAGGGCTAGGGCCAAATTACTGGCTATCCTTGTAGCTCCTCTATTTCTCTAACTTTTGATCTGTAAATATTAGTTGTTAAACATGTAGAAGAGAAGGCTAACGACATTGTTACCCTATAACAGAAACAATTGAGCTTAACATCACTATCTGTCTGAATATCAATGCCTTAGACATAACATGGAATATCTATTTTCCAAAAATCATAGGTATTCTAAAATTTAAATCTCTATAGAATGTGAAAAAACAATTACAATTTTTACACATAAATTTAGAAATCAAACTATATACAACATTGCAGAAGCTGGACAATCCTATAACATATTTTTTTATTGTCTCTTGTTTTATTTTATTACTTTTTTTTTTTTTTTTGCAAACACTTACTTTAAAGAGAGTATAGCAATAATTGATGTGACATAGAAACACTACTCATTTATAAGACCAAAAATGATAGGTATTTAAAACACAATTTTAGTATTACACATTGCTATCCTCAATGAGGTTGCTTAGTCACAGATATTAGCATATAGAGTTAGTAAGGAGGAGAATTCACCAATTAGCTGCTATTTTCAAAAACTCGATGGAGATTCTTAGAAGCATCAATTTAACCATCTTGCTTATGTAAATGTATGGTTTTGTCATGCCATATTTCCTAATTTAAGTTCTAACTTTCCATTTAACTGTGCTATACCTTTCAATTTTTATTTCTTCTTTTTAGTTCTTACACTAGGAAGATAATACAAGATTTGAACATATGGAATTGGCTTATAAGAAGGTTTCAAGTTTAATTTTCATAGCTGAGTAATAATACTCCATTGTGTAAAAACACCATATCTTTTTCATCCATTCCCCAGGTGATGGACATTTTAGGTGCTTCCAAAATTTGGCTAACACAAATTGTGCTGCTATAAACATAGGCACACATATATCACTACGATATGATATCTTTAATTCCTCCGGGAAAATTGCCAAAAGGGGCATAGCTGGATTGAATGGGATTTCCAGTCCTAGTTTTTTAAATCAGTCTCCACATGGATTTCCATAAAGGTTGTACCAGTCTACATTCCCACCAGCAGTGGAGAAGGGTTGCTCTTTCCCAGTAGCCTCTCCAACATTTGTTGTTGATTGGTTTCCTTATGATAATCATTCTTTCTGAGGTGAGATGGTATCTCACTGTTGTGATTTGCACTTCACGAATGGATAGTGATGTGGAGCATTTTTTCATGTATTTATTTGCTCCTTTTGCCCATTTTTAGATTGGGACTTTAAATTTTATGGCCTTAATGTTATTTTTAGTTCTTTATCAATTCAAGATAGAAGAAGTTTGCCTGAGTGCTGCTTAGTTAAGATTTTTTACAAATTTGTGGATTTTCTTTACACGCTGTTGGTAATTATTTTTCTTTTTGGATGCATGAAAAGTTCTCAAGAAGAGGAGATCCTAGTTGTTAATTCTTCAAGTATTGCCCATGCAGTTTCATTTTGTTCATTGTCTGTTTGGCGTACCCTATATCTTCAAGATTTCCACCTACTTTCTCTTCCAGGCAATTTAGTGTTTCTGTTTTAATGTTTAGATTTTTAATCCATTTTAACTTTAGTTTAGTGCTTGGTGAGACCTGGGTCAAGTTTTAGTTTTCTTCATTTAGAGAGCCAGGTTTTATGACACCATTTGTTTAAGAGTCTATCCTTCATCCAGAAAGCATGTTTGGCCTCTGTTTAGGATAAGATGGCTTAGTGCGTTTGTAGTTACATCTTCATCTTGTCTATTTCGCCAACACCATGCTGATTTTATCACAGTAGCTTTGTAGTATAATTCCAAGTGAGGAATTGTAATGCCTCCTGTCTTGCTTTTGTGTCCAGGATTGCCTTTTCTATTATGTTTTTTTTTCTTGTTCCAAATAAATTTTTGAAATGATTTCTCTGTGAGGTGTGTTGGTGGTATTTCCATAGGGTTTGAGTTATGTGTGCATAATAGTTTTGGGAGTATAGTCATCTTCACAATGTTGGTTCTTCCTATCCAAGGGCAGAGAATATCTTTCCTTTTTCTGAAATCCTCTATGATCTCCTTTATCAGAGTGCTATAATTTTCATTGAACAGATCTTTTACTTCTTTAGGTAGATTAATTTCTAAGTATTTCATGTTCCATGATGCTACTGGAAAAGATATTCTTTCTCTAATTTCTCTTTCAGTGTTTTTGCTTTGTGTAGAGGAATGCTATTGATTTTCAGGTATTGACTTTGTATCCTGCTATACTACTGAATTTGTATATTAATTCTAGTAGCTTCTTGGTGGAACTTTTTGAGTCTTCTAGGTAGAGTATCATGTCATCTGCAAATAATGATAGTTTAACTTCTTCTTTACCTATTCTTATTCCTTTTATTTCTCTCTCTTGTCTAAAGGCTCTAGCTACTGATTCCAGAACTATATCGAATAGGAGTGGTGATAGAGGACATCCTTGTCTTATACCAGACTTGAGGGTAAAAGATTTCAGGTTTTTCCATTTATAATTATGTTAGCCATTACACTGTCATAGATGGCTTTTATCAGATTGAAATAGAGGCCATCTTTTCCAATTTTCTGTAGGACTTTGAACACGAATGAGTGTTGGAATTTATCAAAAGCCTTTTCTGTATCAGTTGAGATGTTCATGTGGTTGTTGGATTTGGTTCTATTGATACAGTGTATACAGTTTATAGATTTGCATATGTTGAACCATCCTTGCATCCCTGAGATGAATTGTATCTGGTCATGGTGTATATCTTCTTGATGAGTTGCTGTATTCTATTTGCTAGGATTTTATTGAGGATTTTTACATCTTTGTTCATGAAGGAGACTGGCCTGTACTACTCTTTTTTAGTTGCATTTTTCCCTGATTTTGGTATCAGTATAATACTTGCCTTCAGGAATGATTTTGGGAGGATTACTTCCTTTTCAATTTCATTGATGAATTTTATGAGTAAAGGATTATATCTTTCATAAATTTCTTGTAGAATCCATCTGTGAACCAATCAGGACATGATTGTCAGTAGGTTTTTTTTTTTTTTTTTTTTTTTTTTTTTTTTTTTTTTTTTTTTTTTTTTTTTTTTTTTTTTTTTTTTTTTTTTTTTTTTTTTTTTTTTTTTTTTTTTTTTTTTTTTTTTTTTTTTTTTTTTTTTTTTTTTTTTTTTTTTTTTTTTTTTTTTTTTTTTTTTTTTTTCTTTTTTCAGGTGGCAAAAGCAGGCTTTTTTCATTGAAGAACAAATAGCAATGAGACAATTTCAAGACAAATTAACAGATCAGATTCAATAAATTGAAACATTACAAACTGTTTTCATAATGTTTTGGTAACGTACAAGATGCATACATGATATTATACTTATAGACATTATTATAGCAGATATCTCTTATCAGTGAATTAAAAGAGTATAGCTGTATACTTATTTTTTATACCTGAATCATATCACATATTCAATAATTAATACTTTCTACCTTGTTTACTTCCTAGTGGTTTTCCATAGTACTAGAAGCTGACATAATATCTTGTCCAACCACTATTAGTACAAATCTTGCTTCTCATTGAACTATGTAGAAGCACGGCATATTTATCCTAACTTTACTGTTTATACACACATCATGATTCTTTCTTTGAACACCCCTTTTTTGTCTAAACCTGTCAAAGATGGGCACTCCATTGTCATTAAACCAATTTAGGTGCCTGAACTTGGCGACACAATCCAACACAGTCCAGCATTCCACAATAATAGTGGGTTATCTGAAGAAGTTGTTAACTGTAGCCATTTACAGCTCAACATATTAGTATGACCCCCACGTTGTAGACCTCATTTTTATACTTTTCTGCTGGATGGTTAAGACTGAGATAGAGTAAGACCTATATACCAAAAGATGTAACTTTCGTTTCTGATGAGGTCAGTGAAGTCCCCTCAGGGTTGATCTTGTAATCCTGTACCCTACTCTGCAGATCCTTTGTCTGTCCATCGCTAGCCATCTGTGAAATGCAAATAAAAACACTGAGATACCATCTTACTTCAGAAAGAATGGCTACCATAAGGAAATCAAACAACAACAAATGTTGGAGAGGTTGTGGGGAAAAGGGAACACTTCTCCGCTGCTGGTGGGAATGTAGACTGTACAACCATTGTGGAGGTCAGTGTGGAGACTCCTCAAAAGAGTAGGAGTAGAAATCCCATTCATGCCGGCTAGCCCCCTACTGGGAATTTTCCCAAAGGAACTGAAAACATTGTATCATAGTGACATATGTGTACCTATGTTTATAGCAGCACAATGTGTGATAGCAAAATCTTGGAAGCAACCAAGATGTCTATCACATGAGGAATGGTTGAAAAAGATGTGGTATTTCTATACAATGGAGTATTACTCAGCTATTAAGAATGATAAGTTTGAAGCATTTATACTGAAGTGGATGCCACTTGAATATATACTCATAAGTGAAATAAACCAGACACACATATGCAAATATTGTATAGTCTCCTACTATAAGAAGTCAAAAGAAGAAATGCAAATAGAAATTTACAACAATAACTAAGAAGAATTGAGTCAGATAGTTAGGGCAAACTGAATGGCATATGCTGCAGGGTTCTAATCAGCTTTTATTCTGGATGGTTAACAACCTAAGTTCACAGATCAAAATTGGAGAAATAGAAGAGCCACAAGGCCAGCCAACATTTTGGCCCTAGCCTTTCAAGGTCAGCAAAGACTCAGGACATAGGTGAACCTGTACTGCAGCATTATGAAACTCAGTTAAGCTCCAAATTTTCTGATCAAGGAGATTATGAAACCACAGAGGAAAGAGACTGATGATCTGTAGTGTGCCTGGGGAGAGTCACATGGAGAAAAAACTTTCTCTCAGGCTCTCACAGACAGCAAATTGGTCAAGCATTGGCCGTGACTCATTCACATGAATGACAAAAAACAGGCTTCATTTTGAAAAAAAAAAAAGAATTGGTTTTTGGTGAAGGGCACAGGCAAGAAGGGGTACCTCAGGCAGTAATGTCCCCGCAAGGGTAGGTTGAGGGCTAAGCTGAGCCACATGTGGGTCTCTTGCTCCCAATGCTGCCTTGTACATCTGTCTCCCCATGGGCTCTGGGACAGCACTGTGAGAGGTGCGGGCTGGAGAGGCTTCTGTGGCCCATTCACTTGGGCAAGACATCAGAGGTCTCAGACACCAGCTTCCCATCGCAGGTCTCAATCTTCACAACCACAGCAGACTTGGTGTGGGTGAAGCTTTGGAGGCTCTCAAAGCCAGGGCTTGGGAGGCCCCAGTAGTGCGAGCTCACCATTCCTGAATAGCCTCTGGTGGTCCTCATCTGGATGCTCAAGTTCAGTATCTCAGCTTTTGGTCTGTTCACTTTGCCCTCCAGCAGCTTGCAGTAGGTAGTGATCTCGATGTCCAGGGCCAGCTTGATGTTCATGAGCTCCTGGTACTCAGGCAGCTGCCGGGCCATGTCATGCTTGGCCTTCTGCAGAGCAGCCTCCAGCTGGTTCAGCCTGGCATTGGCATCCTTAATGGTCATCTTCCCATGCTGCTCAGCATCAGCGACGGCAGCCTTCAGGGATGCTCTCTGGCCTTTGAGGGCCTCAATCTCCACCTGAAGGCAGCTGATGCTGTGGTTCATCTTAGAGGTCTCAGACTTGTTGCGGCAGAGGTCATCCCTGTGCTTCCCAGCCAGAGTCTGCAACTCTTCATACTTGATCTGGTACATGCTCTTGGCCTTCTGTCAGCGATCTCCTCATACTGGTCCTTGATCTCAGCAATGCCGTACAGGTCCAGGCAGAGGCTGTTTTCCCACGACAGCATCACAGATATGTCCGAGATCTGAGACTGTAGCTCACGTATCGCCTCTTCATTCAGCAGCCTGAGGAAGTTGATCTCGTCAGTCAGCCCTTCCAGGCATGACTTGAGCTCCACCTTGTTCACATAAGCTTCATCCACATCCTTTTTGATAAGGACAAATTTATTCTCCATGTCTGTATGTTTGTTGATCTCATCTTCATACTTATTCTTGAAGTTCTCCACCAGCCCCTGCATGTTGCCAAGCTCCGCCTCCAGCTTCATTTTCTCCTGTCGCAGAACCTAGCTGCCACTGGAGATGGTTGATGTAGCTTTCAAACATATCGTCCATGTTACTCTGGGATGTCTTCTGCTGCTTCAGCAGGCTCCACTTGGTCTCCAGCATCTTACTTCGCTGCTCCATAAACCGAACCTTGTCAGTGAAGGAGGCGAACTTGTTGAGGTTCCTGATGTGTTCCTTCTCCTGAATACACAAGACCTGGATATTGGGGTCCACCTCCAGGTTCAGGGGGTTCAGCAGGCTCTGGTTCACCTGGACAGCTGTGAAGGTCCTCACATTACCAGCCCCGCCATAGCCACACAGCCCCAGACTGCCCTAGAAGCTGCAGCTGCTGCCCACTTGGAAGAAGCTGGAGGAGCTGATTTGGGAAACAGGCCCGCTGGGGTAGGAGAGGCTGCTTCAGGCCTGGGGGCTATAGGTGGACGTCTTGTAGGACTTCTGGGTCACCCTTATGGATGTGGTGGAGGCTGGAGAGGAGGCAGGCAAACTGAAGATGGAGATAGGAGAAGGAGCCTGGCAGCACCTTCTGGATGGTGGGGCTGCTGGTTTTTAATTATATTTTGAATTTCATTAGCTATTATTGGGTTATTGAGAGTTCTTATATCTTTTTGATTCAATTTTGTTAATTTGTAACTGTCTAAGAATCCGTCCATTTCTTCTGTGTCTGCTGTTCTGTGAGAGTAAAGATTCTCGAAATAGCTATTAATGATCTTTTGGATTTCCACAGGGGCTCTGTGGTAATTTCACCCTTTTTGTTCCATATTGCTTGAATTTGAGTTTTTTCTTTCCTTTTTTTTAATTTTATTTTTTCATTAATTTTATTGAGAAACAAATAGCAATGAGACAGTTTCAAAACAGGCTAGAAGGACAGTTACAATAATTAATATATTGTATATTGTTGTCTTCTTAGTATTTATTCATAGTACAAGATGCAGACATGATATCCTGTCTAAACATTATTAGTACAGATCTTTCCTCTCATTGAATTAAGAGAAAGTCACTGTATATCTACCATAACACATTTGTATATAATATATATATATATAGATATAAAATGCCCCTTCATTTGTAACCTTTTTTTGTTTAGTTTTATCAAAGATGGGTATTCCATTACCATTTAAATATTGTAGGTGTGTGAATTCAGCAAAATAATCCAATATAGTCCAGGAGTCCATAATAGTAGTGCGTTATCCACAGAACTGGCAATGTCAGAAGTTGTTGTTGACATGAGCCTTTTACAGTTCAGCATATTAATATGCTTTACGTTTTATACCTCATTTTTATACTTTTCTGCTGGGTGGTTAAGACCAAGATAAAACAAGACCTATATAACAAGAAATGTAACTTTTGTATCTGACAAGGGCATTCTGATGGGTTTTCCTTTAAATGTGATCTGTTTCTTTTCTCTAGTGGCTTTTAGTATATTGTTCTTGTGCTAGATTTCTGGGATCTTGGTTATTATATGTCTGGGTGTGTTTCTAATTGGCTTGCTGTTATTCAGAGTTCTATGTGCTTTGGTTATTTTTTCTTTTCATTAGTAAAAGCACTTTATTTTTCCCTTGTATTTGCTTTATATCTTGCTTTAGAAGGTTATGGAGTTCACAACTTTATTCCAAAATGTAGGAAGGCAAGGCTAATTGCTTAAAAATATTTTGGTGATTTGAATGTTGGATTGTTTACCTATATTTTGGAAGTTTCTGATGTTACTTCTGCCCATTTTTAAATATCATTTGCATTGACCCCTTCTTTCTCATTGACACCTGTTAGTTTTACATTGTTCATCTTTGCATCATCTTGCAGATATTGAATTATTTTTTTCCTGAATCATACTTGTTTTTGAGAGATCTTTTCTTACTTCCACTAGCTACAATGGTGTCTTGCAAGTCTGAAACTCTATCATTACTCTCATTCAAATGGTTTTACCAGCTGGAGATTGAGGTTTTAATTTCCCATAAATTTCTTTGAGTGTGCTTAGTGCATTCTATTTCTTTCCTACATTGTTTATTCAAGGGTTCAATCATTTTTCTATTCTCTATATTTTATTAGTATCTTCATTATCATTTCTTTCTTTTACTTCAGAGATTATTTCTGATCTGATTTCCTTTTTACCTTTCTTCAGTTGTTTCTTCACTTCAGCCAGTATTATTTCAGAGATTTCAGGGGTGTGATTTTCAATTTCTTCTATGCTGGTGTCTTGCAATTTTTTCTGTTTGGGTTCAGTGCCTGAAAATGCATTTTGCTCCTTCTCTTTGTCATTTTATATAGCAGCTTCCCTTTAGTGTGGAGCTTTGGTGCAGTTGTTACCTTAGCACTTACAGATATTACTATTTGAGTGAAATTATGTGGTTAAGGCAGTTACAGTTTTGTATTTGCAGAACTATAAGTAGCAGCACTAATAATGGGTAGTGAGATATAGCAGTTGAAAACGTTTTGTATCTAATGGGTTTTTATTTTAGACACTGAGTACAAACATTATGACTCTATAGCTAAGCAAATATATTAGATTGGAAAATTGTACTTAAATTAGTTTCCCTAAGTTATGTCTCATCACCTCCCCTTTTGTGCCATTAGTCTTCCAGGAAGACTAGTTTACCCTGGTAACCTGTTGCCCCCATCTCAATCAAGAGAGAAAGGGAGAGGATGTTGTCATAGATCTGGGTCTAGCAAAGTGTCCCCGCTAACTGGGTCCAGATGTAGCAAGTTTGAACTCATCCAGGTGGGCCTGGCTTGGGTCTGGCTGCTGTGCTCAGCTTCTTGCTACAGCCCATGGAAATGAACCCACTGCCCACCTCTGGCAAGATGTTCTGCATTAGTTAGGTGGGTCTTGCCCCTTGGCACTCTGCAGGGAGTTTTGCTGCAGGGTTCCACACCAGGCCTGTCTGATGGAGTAGAATCCCTTGAGCACTGAAGGTCCCAAATACAAGCTGGGCCTCGGGGCTGGGTGGATTAGAATCTTGTGAGTATGGATGGTCTAACCCCAATGCTAGCCCTGGGGTCTGGGTGGGGTTACATCCCTGGTTCTTGTATTTATATTTACATTCTGACATTCTTAAGTATAAACATGCTATTTTTTTGAATAGTAACTTGAATAGTTTATAGATTGAGCATGAATCCCACTAACTTGTATGTTTTGACATTTCTGAGATATTATGAAGTCTGTGACAGAGTTGGCTATGATGAGAGAAATTGGTTGTTTCTTGGGGGTCACATCAATCTTTCAGTTTTCTATGGAAGAGGAGTTATGGAATTTTGGCACTAATTTGGCTTTCAACAAATTAGGCACTTTTCATACACCAGAAATCAGGATCCATTGAATCTCATCAAACTATTCAGAAACTTTTCCTTAGTCTAGTTCTAGCACCTTTCCTTGTTTTTGATGAGGTAGTCAAGAACACCGGTTGGGGGGACAACTAGACACAAGTACACCATTATACATATACACACACTGGCAAAGCATTCAGGTACACACCAGAGAGCGGCCAAGTTGCCAAATAGGAATTAATTTTGCAAAGAGTACAAAGCTAATAGTTTTAAATTTGTATCTTGTCACAACTCTGGGTCATCTGCGCTCAGAAATAGCAGAGAAGTGGTTAACTGGTACAAGTTGAATAACAAAAATCACAATAATAATTGGCATATCAAAATTGGGATCAGCATCTCATTCTTATTGATATATGACTTCCAAGATCAAATATTGAATTTATAAGTCCCAGTACTTTATTTAGAAGCAGGATCATTGCAGATGCAATTTAGTTAGTAGATGTCTCAGTTACTTTTGTTGCAGGGACAATATAACTGAGGCCCCAAATTAAGGAAGGAATTTGGGGCCTTCATGCTGCTTTGCTGGCAGAAAGGTAGGCTGGTACATGGCAGAAGGCAACAGTTTATAATGGTGGAAAACAGCAAGACCAAAAGGGGAGTAGCAGGGGTGACAGCAGGTGGCAATCCTCTCTTCCTTCCTTATATTGCACTCAGGCTATCTGTTCCAGGGCAGGTGTAACAATCACACCCATAATCCCAGCAACGCTTACATCTATAATCTCAGCATTGGATCATGAATTAGTCCCAAAGTCTAGAAGGTACCCATGACTGCATGAAGCTTTGGAGGGACAACTAGACACAAACCATAACAGAAGGGTATCATACTGCACTGTGATGGACCATTCAGTTTGGATACTATTCTTATATAAATGGGAACTTTTGACATAGACAGGGAGAGAACCATGTGAACATTGAAGTTAAGCTACTGTAAACCAAAAAAAAAAAAAAAAAAAAAAAAACTACCTTGGCAGAGATAGAAGGCCTCATACAGGACTTTGTACCTCTGGAATGAACATCTTGTAGATTGAGAGCTTCTAGAATAGTGAGACAGTAAATTTCTGTGATGTAAGCCACACAACTAGTGGTCTTTTTTATGGCATACCTAACAAACTCTAGTGTCCACCTTGGTGGATGTTGTTGTTTTTGAAGAGGGAAAGCATCAAAGGTCCTCACTTGCCTGTATTAGCCATTTGGAACAGTGACTTAGAATAAACCCACAGGGAATGGGATAATTATATAACTTCAGAGTTTGAAGACAGATTCCCAGAGTTCAACAGACAAACTTGTCCAGTGAAAAAGACCCTTACTACTCTGTTGCAGGATAATTGATGGTTGCACTCTAATTGGTCCCAGATGCAGGGTTTGGACATATGGCACTAGGATCTCTGTGATTGATAGGTGGACATGCACTTTACCCAGCCAGTTTCCCTGTCCTAATCTCCTGCTTCAATCCCATTCTTACCCCCCTTGCTTTTCATGGAATTCCAAGAATAGAATCTTAAGAGGATGAACAGGTATGAAAATAAATTTTTGTATCTGACCCTTCCCATTGACATGTCTCATTTTTCAAAACTTTCTAGTGTTTGGGATCAAGCCAAGGCCTGACACATGTACCACTGAGCTTCATCTCCAACACCCACTTTTTCAAAATTCTATTGGTTTTCAAAAGATTAAGAGGGGAGCATGGCAAGGTTCCTGAGGACTGCTAAGGCAGATAGACATCTGATATTTGAATGCTAACTGTTCATCTTTTCTTACTTTGCAATAGCTTACCATTGGCCCTTAATTAAGGATCCCTTTCTCATCCTACTCAATCTTATTGGGGTATTCAGTAGAATAGCCACATCAGGTTCCCTGGCCTGGATGTGTGCACACCAGTGAGGCTAAAAGAGTAAGATTCCTGGGGATATTATGACTTTGTTGTAAGAAAATATTTGGAATCATTTCAGTCTGATAGTGACTGCCTGAGACATGTTCTTTTTGTAAGGGGTACAAAAGTCTTAGAGCTGCCCGTTCTTATCCATATATTTTGTTTGGATATTGTGAGACTCTCAATATCCTTCCAGTGGATTCAATTGTCTTAAATGAGTAAAGCTTATTTTCTGAGCTTTCAAGCAAGGAACCGTGACTTTTAATGCCCCTCACTCCAATTCAAGTTCTGTGTTACTATTAAAGTAGAATTTTGGGGGCTGAGAGAATGGTAGGAAATTCAAGCAAGTTAGTATGATCATTGTTTAATACCAATTATTTATTTCAACAACTTAATCATTGTTTTGAATTTGTTTATTTCTGAAGAATCAAAATAAATACTTTGATGATTAATCCTGGATCACTGGCAGGTAAGTTTTGCAATTAGAATGTAGTATTCATGAAAAACAGGTAGGACTTCAACTTTTGTGTCTGGAGGTGTTTTTAACAGTATATGGTGTTGACCAGTTTATATTATCCCTCATTCTTTTGTACATTGTCTTATAAGAAAAAACTAAAACTACAGGGATATTTTCAGTTTTCTGAAAAAAGGACTTGCTGCTGAAAAGGAGATTATTTATGATAGTCAACAAAGCACAATAGAAATGATATTTAATTAATGTTTCTGAAAATGTTTTTTGTTCATGAGATAATTAGTTTACATATTAGCTGTCACAGTGGAGAGATAAAGGACAAGCATCTCAAATTTTAGCACCAAAAGTAAAAACTACAGATTAAAGATCAAAACTAGAAAATATATTTTAGTTCTCAATCAGCATAACCTGAGTTTAATAATTATAAACATAAAAACATTTCTTATTATTTCGGTAATGCTTCTAAAGATTTGTGGCATTTTGATAGTAATATATAATTATAAATATCTAATTGTTGTAAAATACTCAGAGTTTAATTAGAAATCAAGTTAATTTTCCAAGCTAAAAACATTTCTACTTTTTTGATCAAGGAGATAATTTAAAAACTTAAAATTTTAGGCATTCTGTTGATGACATTATAGAAAGCTCAAGGATTAAAATAAATTTAAAACTTTTCAGTAACAAAGACTAAAATCAAACATTATTTTAATGTAATTATGCTGAATTTTATTATTTTTATTATATCTATTTTATCTTACTCTTGCTTTAAAATCATACATATACACATAAATATACAATTATATTTAATAAAATTAATATACTTAATAAATTTCATTCAAAATTAAATACAAAATGCCCTATACTTAGTGTCATGATATCTAGCAATAAATTCCAGGTATGCTAGTTATTTTTCTTTCTAGAATTCATTAAATGTAGTCTTGAAGATGTCCCTCATGTTCTCTGAGATTCAGCTTTATGTACTACATGTGGAGATCAAATAATTATGCACCTATATCTGCCAGTCAAGGCTTGTTATGCTGTGCTATAGAAGAGCCTCCAAATCTCTGAAAAATAATTTTTATTCATGTAAGCAATGCATCAGTTAACAGCTGGAGGAAATGGTAGGAGTGGTACTTTTCATAGTTAGTCAACAGCCCAAACCCACAGAATGTAATCAATGATGCCTACTGATACTATGATAAAGTGCTTGAAAGGATTTCATGTTGTCAGGTAATCCATGTGGTAATGCAATTTACTATTAGCATAAGAGAGAGACAGAAACACATTTCCAACATAGGAAATGGCTGCTATAGCATTTACTTTACATCTGAAATTGTTGTGTAAAATAAATAAATAAATAAATAAATAAATAAATAAATAAAATAAAATAATGATAATCCTTGTCCTTTGGCTCCCAACCCTCTCTTCTCTCCATAGCAGTGGTAACACTGCCATTAAACTGCATTGCTGCCTGGCGTGGTAGCACATACCTATAATTCCAACACTTGGAGGCTGAGGCAGTAGGATCACTTCCAGTTCGAGATCAACCTGGGCTACAAGAAAAGATCAAGGCCAACCTGAATTGCATAGCGAGACCCTGTCTCAAAAAGTCAAAAACAGACAAATAAACTGAATTGTTATTTCTTGTTTCTCTCGCATATTTGTTGAATGTTTACAAAGTGTTAATCACGGTGATAGAAAAAGAAACACATGACAAGCCAGTCTTTGTTTTCCAGGCATCTAAATTGAGTATTGAGAAGAATGCAGGACTCCAGTATGGTGAGATTAGTTCAATGCTTGGGGCAGAGCAGGTGGTTTGACTTCTAGGACAGAGTGGAAATGTATTGTGATGGACTCTAAGTTACAAAGAATATTTTTTTTTTAATGAGAAACCAAGTACTTTTAATTGCCTTATCTTTTCTTAAATTCTTTTAAAAATTTTATAGTTTTAAAAATTACTTGCGTGTTACGTATTTTCTTTGAGAACAGAAGGTTATAAAGATTTTGAAGTTCCAAAATCACAATATTTTTCCTATCACATCGCCCCCAGCCTAGGGCTTGAGAGTGAGCATTTTAAAAAGACAATGCCTAAATCAGGCATTTGAAAAATGAAACAGAAGACTCTATGTGCTGATTCTATCAAATAATTTTTTTATGTTGTCAGAATTATCAGGTATATGTTAAAGGTTATTTATGTTTAAGTTGCTCTTCCTTCAAAAGGCTTCTACATCAGATAAATAAGTTTTTATTTTTAGAAATTTATCTGTTGCCTTTAGTCATACTTGATTTTTAAAATGGTGCTTTTAAAATATTCTGTCTTAGCTCTATGAATTTTTAAAAATTGATCCTGAGTTCTTACAAAACAGGTATATTGCTCTTTCCAAATCATTTTGGATGAAATAGGGAGGACTAATTGGTAATAAAACCTGAGAAATATTTGCCCTATATATTAAAATATTTTTGATATTGTAGAAGAAGAAATTTAATGCATTATTTTAATTTTGCTTTACTTTCTATTTGTCTATCTTCTATTTCGTTCATTTTTGTCTATTTTGATTTTATCATTTAAGAGAAGCCTGATGACATGTAAGCTTGTGTGCCTGACATATTTCACTTAATTCTAGACTACTAGTTTTTCTTAGTTCATTGAAAAGAAACATTTGTGTTAGTAGAGCCTCTGTTTTTCCTTTGTAAGAATAATTATTTTCTGTCTCTGAGTAACTCCTTGGAAACAGTGATACACAGAGTATTAACTATTGTTATTCTCTTATTTTATAAAATCTTAGTTTTTCATAAAATTTAAAAAAAGGCATTGCATGTTCTAGTAAAGTCAAGAGGTGAGAGAAAGGTGCTTTGCTTGGTAGAATTTAATTCAGTTCAATAAACATCTATTGACTGTCTATTACAGGCAATCCATCATAGGATTTACTAATCGGTGCAGGAGACAAAACTGGTCCGCTCCATTTGTTCAAATAAAAATAGTTGGTGTGAATAAGTGCAATAAAACAAAAAAAAGTCTGGGACCCAAAGATAGAAGAACAGATAAGGTTTCATTGAGCATTAATGTACGGAGGACCGAGGGTTTCAAAAGCAGGAAGTGGGGATAGGTGTTACCCTGGGGTGCGGGAAAGGATATTTCAGATTGAATTAAAAATGTGGAAAAAAAACCCCAAAGTGACAAGAGGCTGTGTGGCTTCTTTGGGCAGTGGCCTGCAGTCCAGCATGACAGAAGTGCTGTGAGGTTGTCACCAGATTGGTTCTGGGGAGGTTCCTGAGGCTGAGATAAGGACTTTAACCCACACCAAATATAAAATGTTTGGAAGTTTGCTGACTCCCATCCAAGAAGAGGGGTTTTCAGGGCAGTCAGAAAGAGGCACAGGAAGAGTATCATTAGGCAGAAATTTTAAAAAAAGCACACCTCCAAAAATAGAGCGCTGACCTCTGAGAGAGGGGCAGATTGTTTTCTAGGCTGGGAGGCACCTTTACTTCTTCCATTTGTCTTGTGTGTGTTGTGGACACCTTTGCTTCTTTGGGAAAAGTGGCCCATGCCACTTATTTCAGGTCTGAATAATTTGCTTTGTTTTGTTTTTAAATGGATATTTTGAGCATTCTTTGGATTCTCTTAACCTACTCCTTTGTCTTAGGCTCAGGTTCTAGTTCTTAATGTTCCTAATCCAATTTATGGACTTCCAGTATCCCGAGAAAATTTGGGTATAATGGGTCAGGAAGGAAAGACACCTAAATTTAACCGAAAGAGAGTGGTTGTGGACCACCTTACATAACTTCAAGGCCCAGAAGTTGCAATCTTCCTGTAAGTACAACTTTTAGTTATTGTTTCCTGGCCTGTTTTTTTTTACCTGCCCTCTATTTCTTCTATCCTACGTCAGTACATCAAGTTTGGTGTATGCAAAGCCACAGGTGCTGAGTACAGCGGAGAATGGTGATGAGAAGCAATCTGCTGGCCATGCTGAGACTTGTGGGTTTTATTCTCTGAATCAGGTGTAAGAAGTTGTTGAGCTGGAATGACATCTGCAAAGCTGTGCTTTCAAACTATACACCGCTCTTGAAGCTGAGTGAAGAATGTTTACAGTTAGATCTTGTAGAAGAAAGACCAGCGGGGGTATCTAGAAATGAGAACTTGAGAAATGAAACTAAGGCAGTGAGAACACAGAAGGGCTGTTACAGTGCAGCCTGGAGTAGAGTGGCGTGGAGTCCTCAAATGCCTGTTGGTGGACAGTGATGGTGATAGGCAGAGTGGAAAGTGGGTTTTCTAACTTGGATGATGTCCTCATCTCTTGAACCTTTGGAGAGTTGGACCTCTCTTCTCCTAGAGAGAAGACCTCTCTTCTCCTTTCACTGATGCCTCATAAATTCAGCAAAGCTCCTTGACATCTTCCTTAGCTTGTCCCCATAAATTCATTTCTATGACTAGTGTGATGAGTGCCAGCTGCTTCAGTTTGAATGCAAGATTGCTCTTTTGCACATACTTTTAGAATTGGCCTTACTTATGGTAGCAATCTTATTAAAAAAGATAGTGTCGCTGACTTAATAAAATTTTCATTGCATGTCATTTTATTAGTGACTTTATAAGAGGGTCACATCAATTTAAAATTAGTATAAAAAGCTTTTAGAAGTTAAAGATGTAGGGGATTCTGTTTATAACTTTTCATTAATGTGGCCATAAGGTCATACATTTAATGCAGAGGATAAAAGTCATTGAGGATGTTTGCCCACATGTTTCTGGCTGTCTCATCTTGACTGGGAGACGATAGAGAGGGGGAAGGGCAGTTGAAATTTTTAAAATTATTTTTATGCACTTAGTACAGGGTCTCACTACACAGATCAGACTTGAAGTAATCCTCCTCTATTCAGCCTCTCAAGCACTGGGATTCACAGGAGCTCACCACCAGGCTCAGTCTCATTCATTGTCTCAGTGTGTTCTGAGGGTGGAGCAGGCACTGCACACTGGAGGATCAAACCTCAGTCCCTATACCTGCCCAAGCAAGAGCTTTAATCTGGTTGGCCTTGAGAGTTGAAATTTTGAGGGATCAATTGTGAAGGCTGTGGTAGAGATGGTTAGTGGGAAGTTGCACTGATGTTCTACACCTGAGACAGAACCGAATGTTTGTTGGGAGGAGAAGCTGGGAAGAGGGAACCTTAGAAACAGGAGGGAGGAGGACTAATAGAAGAACAAACTCCTTGCTCCAGAATAAGGGGGCATGCAGATGGGAGAAGCGACACAGGCTTAAAGCAAGATAAAGACATGATTCTGCTACTGAGGCTTGAAAGAAAGAGCAAAACTGCGACCTGTTGTCTGTCACTCAGAAGGCAGGAAGTTGAAGACGATTTCTCTTGACTTTGTCAATTTTTCTGCGAAACAGGAACAAGATCATCCACAGAGAGAAAAGCTGCCGAGAGGAATGGGCTAGATTTGGAGCCCCAGGAGGGTGAATAACTCTGCAGCTTTGAGGACAGGATGAGGATTCTGGTCACAGAGGACTACAGGCCCTGCGTGAATTGCCCCTTCACAATTGTGTGTTTTCTCTGACACTACTAGAAGTTTGGGTGCAAAAATTCTTCTGAAGCAAGGGGGAAAGTAATCTGACTTTGTGGAAAAGGAGGCTGGCTGCTTCAGTCTTCAGTTACTGTGGAGATGGAAAAATAGAATATCCCAATCTGTATTATGTCTTCCTATGCATGTTTTAGCTGTTTTAGGTACATTTTAGTTACTGAACATGATGCATTTGGTTCAGCTCATTTTAAAAGAATCGTTAATTGAGATCTTAGCTGAAGAGGTATAATTAGACCTTAGGTAACTAATGTTATGTTTCTGACCTATCCTTTCTGAGTACGTCTGGAGCTTAAAATAAGTGTCCTCTGGTTGCTCTCATTATCTTATAAATGACTTAATTCTTGTTAGTTAACTCCATCACCAACCTTCTTTCCATTTTTAATGCTTCACTAATCTTTGCCTTATTCTTTCATCACGACTCATGTTTCAATGGCTCCACAAACAGTATTTTTGGATGAACTTCATTCAGCTTAAAAATCACATCTTTCTCTTTCAGTCTTTTTGAGGAGACTCCAAATGCGGCTTAGAGGAGCAGCCAGCCAAGCACTGCTTTCATGCCAACTCCAGACAGCTGCCTGGCTTGTGTATGTGGACCATGGGCTAAGTTGAGTTTTACCTCTTTAAGTATTTGGAAAAAAGTGTAACCATTTCCTGTGGAAATGACTAAAATTTAAGCTTTAGTGTCCATAAAAGAAGTTTTATTGCAGCACACTCCATTTGTTTTTGTTTTATCTGTGGCTGGTTTGTTTCTTTTATGTATTTAGTACAGGGTCTATAGGATCTCACTGCACAGATCTCACTGCATAGATTGCAGTGATCCTTCTGTTTTCAGCCTCCCAAGCACTGGGATTACAGGCATGCGCCACCATGCCCAGTCTCAGTCGCCATCTCAGCACACCGTGGGGGCAGGGCTGGCATGGCAGACGGGGGACCAGACTCTGGCCTCTGTGTCTGTCTAAGCAGCTGCTTTAATCTGTTGAGCTTTCGGGCAGCCCTTATATTATGTTATTGTATATTCAGATATTATTCTTCTTGCTCCTGCTGGACTTATTTAAAGAAACAGATACTGGATGACATGATGGATACATTTTTTTGTTTGTTTGTTTGGTCCAGATTTCTGTTATTATGTATACAGTTGCTGTCAATGGATGTCAATTAGACTCTTTCACAGATCCTGGAAATATAGTGGTAAGTTAGATGATTCATGTACTGTGCTATATTATTGTGCAGCGTATAGCTTGACCTTGTAGCCAGCTGACCACAGTTCAAATTTAGGCTTTGTGATTCTTTCTCTGTGAAAATCTAAACAAGTTCCTATGGTACCTTATCTTTTCTTTTTTTTTTTTTATGTAGTTAGCACATGGTCTACAGGGTCTCACTACGTAGATCAGACTCCTAGTGATTTTTCTGATTCTTCTGTTTTCAGCCTCCCAAGTGCTGGGATTATAGGCATGTGCATCCACGCCCAGTCTCAACCAAGCACGGTCTCAGGGCACCCTGCGAATGGGGCCGGCACAGCTGGTGCCTTATCTTTATTTATTTATTTAATTTTAATTTCAATTAATTAATTCAATTAATTATTTTTTGGCCTGAGTTTTTTGAACTTAGGCCCTTGTGCTTATAAGGCAAGCTCTTATTCTACTGAGCTATCTTCCTGGCCCCACCTTATCTTTAAAATGTAGTGTTTTCCATACTTATTTCAGTGCTGTCATGATCCTCTAAAGATACAATCCATTAAATTAGTATGCTGCACATTGGAAGTGCTCAGTGCTTTCATTCATGTCATTATTATTAATAGACTATAATTTCTATAATAGGGCAACAACCTGATTCTGCGGGAAGTATGAAAAAAGCCTAGCTCAAACCTCTTAAAGGATTTCAATTTACACTTGTAAATGTGGCAGCCTTCACCTTACAGGAGATACAAAAGATCCAGAAGAAACACAAACAGAGAAGTCATATGTTCTTCTGAACACTGTCAGAGCACTGGAGTTCAGGTCCCTTTGCCTGGTCACTCTGAGCTTTGTCACTTCTCTCAGCTTTGGAGTCTGGCTCTTTCTTTACATTCTCAACATTCCTCATGACACAGTCACAGTGCCCCTCATACACCAGTCTTTTTGCTTGGAAGAAATCCTTTTGAGGGAACATTTTTCTGCAGGTTTCAGTTCCAGTCCTAGTAAACCTGACTTGTAGTAAGAATTGTGATCTTGGTTTATGAACCCACTTACAAAAGAAGGTTTTAATGCCAAGCAAGTTGCCCATTCCCCTTGTTCTTCTTCTCTTAATTGATAAATATATATCAGGAGATGATGAGTTTCACTTCAAGTAAGGTTTGGAAATACTAATTTTCTGTTGCTTTTGCAATGGTCTCTAACTCCTATATGTTAAAATCAGAAACAAGAGGAGGATGTTCAAAAGAAAGTGTTAACAGAAAGCAGAATCAATAGAAATCTAGAATTATGCTAAAATTATATCCATGATTTGAAAGTGTCACACAGAGAATACTGTCATTATATGCAGTGAGACTCTCTGCCTTCTGAAAAAAATAGCAGAGTAGTGATAGCAAGATCCAACACTGGTTTTCTTGGGTTATGACACCCTTAATTTTGAAGAGAGCAGAAAGTGTTTCAATAAATAAGGTGCTTTTTGGTCCAAATCTTCCTAATCACAGAATGCTCATGCATTTTACTTAGAATAAAAATGAACCTGCCTTTAAATTATTAGTGGTATTTTGACATTGGAATCAACATAGTGGCATACTTAGGAGCAATTCACTTGGGGAATAAAACTTGAGTTGGAAATTTGGCATTACATGAACTATGTGGTCATGAAAACTATTTTTTCCTTTTTGTGTTTGCATGTGTGTGTGTGTGAGAGAGCGAGAGAGCGAGAGAGTGAGAAAGAGAGAGAGAGAGAGATTATATGATGGGATAATTAGGCCTATCTCATAGAATTTGTGCAGAGCATGAGTAAATATATGTGAATGTCCTAGAATTTATCAAACAATACCCACATTGTAGTCACTGTCACATGAGGAATAATGTAGTCATGTTTTGTTCTGAATAATTTTTATCTCAGAGTAATGTTCTCTAACCTTGCAATTCATCACTAAACTGTGTGTTAATGTAGATTTTCAACAACAACATTAAATCACAAATTTACTTTTTCAGTCAAAAAAAGATTGCCCTCATTAAATATTAATTTATATAATAAAAATTTAAATGAAGAAGAAAGATATCTTGGTGTTAAGATAACATCTTGGTAAAAATTCAAATGCTGTAGCTAACTCATGAAGTTTAAATACTGAAGTTAATTTAGAAAAAGTACATGGGCCTTCAGGAGACAGCTTGGTTACTTTGAGTACCGCCACACGAGAAATCAGTGGCAGAGGGACACAATCCATCCATAGTAGTCTCTGAGAATGGGATAATGTCAAAGGATCTAATGCCACACATGTAATTTTAACTCAGTTGTAGCAATAGAAATCAACTCTTACTTGGAAAATTGAATCCATGGCTGGGAGTGATGACTCAAGCCTGTAATCCTAGCACTTGTAAGGTTGGTCTGTTTCTCTGCTTTCCATTATGCATCTTTTATTTTGCTATGTATTTTTACTCTGAATTTCTCATATCAGATAAATCAGATGATGTTTCAGCTTTTGTGTCTGCTTTATTTTATTTAACACTGTGATCGCAAGGTACTCCCATTTTCTTATATCATGCTTCTCTATGACACAGTAGCTCTCCATTTTGTGTAAATACCACATTCTCATAAGCCATGTATCTGCTGATGGATACATAGGCTGATTCCAAGGTGTAGCTGTTATGGATTGATATTTTAAGTACAGTTTGTGAAGGTTTCAAAGAGTAGATGACATTTGTGCTCGGAATAGGAGACTATTAGGAAATAGGAAATAGACATGTCTGAAGGACAAGAGTTTTAAGCACTATGACTGTAGACTAGAAAGGCTCCAGGATGGCAATAAGCCTAGAAGGGCTAAGGGACGTTAAGTGGGCTGCAGAGAATAGCAGCCAATGGAATCAGGGAGGCCAAAGTTGGTGAAAGTGGACCTTCTCAGATCTCGTAGGTTACTAAGATGACTCTTTGCTCATGGTAAGTTTGGGGACAGTTTTTCTTATCAGTAAAACAGTTAACTTATATTTTATAGGATTGTTTGTGTTGCTCTATGTGTCACAGTAAGAGGCAGTACAGGAAGAAGGGGAGGGTAGACAAAAAGTAAGGGAGATTTTCTATATTTCAAGTGAGATATAATGGTGGCTTGGACCTCAGTAATAGGGGTGACAAGAAGAGATTGAATTCTGGATATACCTTACAAATAAAATCAACAGGGTTTTCTTATAATTGACATATGAGATGAGAACTTGCTCCTTCTGAGTCTTTGAAGCTTGGTGTTTCCACTTGTGGAGGGGAAGATCGTAGAGGAGCAAATCTGAGTGTGAGGCTGAGAACCATTTAAAGATACTAATTTGAGGTAGTATCCAATTGATCTTGTAGTAGTAAAAGAGTCTGGATTTCAGAGAAGGAATGCATGTAGGGTACAGATTAGTGGTTAATGGCACACAGAGGATATAGAAAATTCTTTTGGTGAGAATTCTTTTTGCTAATAAGGAGATGTTTCCTGTGACTGTGAACCCAGCACACTCAAAGTATTTCGTGGTGGTGCTCTACCTAAGTTGTCCCTGGGGATTACTTGAAGATATTTAAAATTATACCAGGGGCTTTAAGATTTAATTGCACATGTCAGGGTGCTACCCAAGTGCTTAAGAGTTTTAAAACCTTCTTATATAATTGTAGTGTACTGTGGAGACAAAGAAACACAGGTGGTTTGCAGAAAGCAAAATAAATTAGCAGTAAGAGACTGGGAAAGAGCAGCCACAGAAGTGAAGGGAAACTTGTAGAATGGGATGACCTCCAAGCTAAATGGAGACTTTCACTTGGGAAGTATCAGCTGTGTCAAATGCAGCTTGGGAATCAACTATAAAAAAGATTGAGAAGTGATCACTGGGTTTAGACAATTAGAAGCTAGTGTGGAATTTGAAGAAAGAAATTTTAAGACCAGTGAGATAGCTCAGTGGACTAAGTGACTGCTTAGGCAAGCACAGAAACTGGGGTTTGATCCCTGGCACCATATGCCACACCAGCCCCACCTCCAGGTGCCCCGAGTTGGCCATAGTAGTGCACACCTGTAATCCCAGCTCTGGGGAGGCTGAAAATAGGAGGATCATTTCAAGTCCAAGCTGTGTAGTGAGACTCTGTACCAAATACATTGAAAGAAAGAAAGAAAGAAAGAAAGAAAGAAAGAAAGAAAGAAAGAAAGAAAGAAAGAAAGAAAGAAAGAAAGTTTTGCTGGGAGATAGAGGCAAATGGCGGGTGATAGAGGAAGCTAATTTTGCATTAGCTTCCTACTTGGAGAATAGGAATTTCACAGACTAAGAATGAATAACTTTTATTAAAAGTTTGCCAGAATAAGGAGCAAAATTGAAAGGTGGTAAATGAAAGCAGATATAAGGTTAAGAGTGTTTAAAGGAGGATTAAATAACTATATGTGCATACTGACATGAATGCTCCATCAGAAAGATTTAGTTGTATGGGAGAAGGAGGGAAGATTTTACTGAAGCAAATCCTGTGAATAGTATCAGATGGGATATGTGTCCACCATACACTGTTGACTCATAGTAATAAGAAGTAAAGCAAAGGATATAGGAACATGTACCATGTAGTCAGTTTGAAGGCTGAGCTGAGAGCTATCTCAGATTGTTTTTATTTTCACAGAGAAGTAGTAGCACAAAATGAGTAGAATGAGTTTAGATAAGATTATTAAACTTTTGAGAAGACAGCAGAGGTATGAAATATTTGAGTAAGAGAATGAAAAACTGCATGGAGTGGCTAAGTCAGGTAAGAATTCTGGAGAGCAGAACCCTTGTGGCTATTCATAGTTTTGCAAGGTGGTATTGTCCACCCTCCCTTTAATCTGTTATAGAGGAGATGGGATACATGGAGAGTTGAATCTAACCAGATAGAGCATTATTCAGTCAAGTTTGAGCATTGTGGTATCAATGGCGTTGAGAGCGGTACAAGAACTTTACTACAAAATGGATAATGAGGCTTAAATGTAGCAAAGATTGATATGAGAACATACATGAAAATGAAAGTGTGGAAGGATCAAGCATTGTTGGTCTCAAGGACTTGATGAATTATTATATTTTGGGCAAATCAATTGGGAATGATAAAAGATAGTTGGAAAGTGAGAGGGTTGAAATGAAGATTAAAGAGGCTAGAGAATGTCCATGGGTATTAATTAAAAAAAAAACAGAAACCCAATAATAGCCACAAAATAGGGAAGGAGGAGCAGAATATAAATAAAAGGCTCTTTGTCTCAGTTACTCTTCTCTTGTTGCTGGGATAAATTCCTGACACCCAAAATGGAGGAAGGAATGATTTATTCAGTTCATGGTTCCTGGAGGTTTCAGTCCACACTTAACCAGATCCAAGGCAGAGAGGCACATGGCAGAGGGCATTAGTTCACGGTGGCGGAACAACAATGATGGAATTAGAGAGCCTGTATCTCTGTCTTTCTTATATTGCATTCAGGCTCTCTGCCCCAGGTTGGGTATAGTGCTCACACCCATAATCTCAGCAGTATTAAAACCTATAATCCCACTGGATCACTCATAATCCTAGTGGATCATGAGATAATCTCAAATTCAAGAAGTCCCCACCCCATGACTGCATGAGGTTTTGGGGGTACAACTAGACAAAAAGCATAACATTCTTGGAAGGAGAAATATGGATTGAGTTTTTGAATTACTAATCCTCATGACAAGGACAGTACTAGAAAAAGTGGCAATGGGCTGGAAGTTAAACTTCTCAAAGAAGGTGTTCCTGTGAGTTCTGGAAAGGACTACAGGAAGATGTGATTGGAATTCCAATCACTGGGGGTTTGGAAGACTGACATTCAAAGCTGCAAATGAAAAGCAGGAAGATCTGATGAAGAAACCTGAGTAGGGAAAGCACTATATTCAGGTGGAAGAATAAGATGGGAAAGAGAGTCATAGACTACATTTAGGATACAGAAAAACATTTCCTATCCATATGCTTTGTTGAAATGCTTCCAATCCTTTCTGTCCTGTGTGGGAAGATTAGCTCTTCCTTTCCTCATTTTCTATATACCACCAACGACTGACCTTTCAGTTTGCTTGTTTGCTAAATTAGAAACACTTGATATTTATGTAGTTTTGACTCTAAGCTTAGGAACATTTATTCTTCATAAACACAGATCCAGTGGAACCAGGATGATATAAAGAAAATGGGCAAAATTATTGTACTTTTGCATTTATCATAGGAAAGATTACTTACTTCATTTGGCTTACCAGAATTAGAGTTCCCTGAATTTCTGGAATGAGGTCCACATAAGGGCCATTTTATTTATGGTTGTTTCCAATGTCTCTCATATAGTAGACACCAATAAATATTTTGAAATGGCATGAATTTATAGACAAGGAGTACAACACACACACACACACACACACACACACACACACACACACACACACCTAAATGAAAACAAAACAAAATAGAAAACTTAACTGATGTGGGAGACTAGTGCACGGCCAAGCTGGCTATAGTAGTGGCAGTGATCTGTTAATACAAGATCCAGAAACACACGTGCAGCACCACTTCTCAGGACTTGTATGTATAAGTTTTCTTGAACTTCCTTGAGATTTGGACAGCACGGTGAGAAGCGCTTGCTGCCCTCGTTTCCACCTCCCCCGCAGGGTGTACTGCTTCCTTGCCTTTTCCTCTTTTCCTCAGCTTAAGCTCCCTCCGCAGAGCCAATTTCTTTCTCACTCTTCACTTTTATTTTTCAACTAAACATTACCAATGCTTCTTGTTCATTTCATTCAATTATTTTAGAGGAGGAGAACCTGGAATCCAGATCCAGAAGAAGAGGTGAGCAACCCAATCTGGGTAACATTTCATTGATGAGCAACTTTTAGAAGGATGTTCCCACTGACATTTTGGCTCAGCGCTGAGACTCTGATAGCATTACTGTTACTATTAATGGAGAGAACAGTAGGACAGGGTGCTCTGAACATTTAAAATGACTCCTTACTTCTAACATATACCCTCCCTTGTTGTCTGGGTATCTCATGCTTCCAATTCAACCTTGGGAAAGTATGTGTATCCAGGAATTTCTTTATTCATTCCTGGTTATCAAGTTTGCTTGATATAGTTGTTAAAAAAAGGCTCTAAGGAATCTTCTATGGAGTCAGGAATAATTCCTACCATTCTATGTCTGATATTATTTGAGTCTTTTTTCCTTTTTTCTTAACTAATCATTATTGTCAGTTTTACTTACTTTTTGGAAGAATCATGTCCTCATTTCACTGAGTTTTTGGTCTCATTAATTTTTGTTCTGATTTTTATTATTTACCCATACTAATTTTGGTTTGGTTTTTCTTGTTCTGTTTAGCTCTTTAAGATGCAATATCAGGTTGTTTATTTAAGATTTTGTACTGTTTTGATATAAATGCCAGGTATTGTAAGGACTTTTTCATTTGTTCTGCTTTTGTTATAACCCAGAGGTTTTTTGGTATTTCTGGAGTGCCCATCTCTGACAGGTGTAGACAATGGAAGGGGTATAGAAAGAAAGAATCATGATGTGTGTGTGTGTGTATAGACAGTACAGTTGGGATTGATAATGCTGTGCTTCTACATAATCCTATGAGAGGCAAGATTTGCACTAATGGTGGTTGGACAGGATATTAATTATTGAATCTTTGATGTAATTCAGGTATAAAAATAATGTATGCAAACAGCTACACTCTTATGATAAGAGACATACGGTACAATAATGTCTGTAAGTATAATATCATGTATGCACCTTATATGATACCAAAACATTATGAAAACAGTTTGCATTGTATTAATTTATCAAATCCATCTTGTCAAGGTATCTTAAAACTGTCTCATTGATATTTGTACTTCAATAAAACAAAAATTAAAAAAAAAATAACCCAGAGGTTTGATATATTGTACCTCTATTTTTATTTGCTTCAAGAAATTTTAAAATTTGTTTCTTGATTTCACCCTGGACATATAAGTTATTGAAGAATAAATTATTTATTGTTTTGTATTCAGAAAAGGTATTCAATAAAATTGAATTTTTAGAAGCATTGTTGAGACTTGCTTTGCGGCCTAGTATATGACCAACCCTAGGCAATGTCATGTAGGGCTGTAACTGTATTAGGCATGTAAACATTCAAACAATGTTAAGGTAAGCAGCTTCTAAAAAGACTTATAATAATTTTTCCCTCATGATATTCATGTCTCTGTGTGGCTTTCCTTTTGAGTGTAGCTTGAACTTTTAACTCATTTCTTACAAACAGAATTCAGAAAAAAAATCACTTTGTTATTTGATAATAAACTAACAGTGACACCTACTGTGCCCTTTTTGGTCTCTTAGTGACAATGTTGACTGCTATTTTGTGAGCTACTTCAGGGGAGGCCCATGTGGCCAGGGACTGGAGAAAGCCTCCAGTTCACAGGCATTCCAACTCTCTGTGCACATTGAGTCTTGGCTCTGACTAGAGATTCAGTCTTGGAAGCAGATCGTCCACTACTTGACTGAACTTTCAGAATAGCCTGGAGCTTGCTGTGACATCTTGACTGCAGTTAATGAGAGAACCGGAGAAGAGGTATTAAGAGAAGCTCTGCCCACACTCTTGACCCACAAAAACTGAAATAACAAATGGCTGTTGACCTTAGTAGGATCTGGATAATTTGCTATGTAAAAAATTATCTAATATATGTCTTATATTAATAGCTACAGCTGTTGACCTTGACCCCATCAATCACATCAATTATGTTCAGTTAATGTTAATTTAACAACTGCTGTGAATGTCTTTGTATACCTGAATCTAAGAACACGCCCAGAAATGATCAAAACCACTGTTATCTCTCTACATAGAATTTGTACTCTGGATTTAAAGGTTATTATTATAGATATATTTTCTTCACAGAACTCTTTAAAATGCACATTGTTTTCTCAAACCTACTCAAATATAAATCTGAATAATTGCTCTTTCCTTTTTCATACTTTTGGATCACTGAAAATGAATTTTCACTCATAAACAAAATATAATGATATAGCAAAGCTATAATTATATTGGCTTTTTATTTCTTATTTATTTATTTTTTTTCAGAACCAGGGATTGAACTCAGACCCTTGCACTTGCCAGGGAAGTGCTTACTCTACTGAGCCATCTCCCTGGCCCCTTTCATGGTTTTTTATATTTCAAATATTATTTATGAGTTTTAGTAGTTCTAAAGTAGTCTTAATTGCAATATTTTCTAGTCTTAATTTCCTATTTTATTCTAAAAATAACACTCATTAGTAGTGGTATGCTAAATGAAAATAAACTAAGAACATACTTACTGAGGGATTACTGTACTCTACATAAGATATTGTTTTAGGTACTTCACCTGAATTCTTAGTTTCACAAGGTGACATTTAGTTAAAATTGTAGCCTTATTCCTATATGCAATTGGTAAAACTGAAGTACAGAGTGAGCCATCAGAGATGTCTTTTTGTTTTCCTTTTTTTGATGGTTTAGCCCACCCTTGGGGACAGGACAGGAGCAACATGCAGTGCTAGTGATTGAAGCGTGGTTTTTGTGCTTTGCCTAAGCTTGCCTAAGCAGGCATTTTAGACTGCTGAGCTGTCTCACTGGCTCAGAGATGCCTTTTGAACTTAAGAGGTGTGACTTTAAAGACTAGTATCCGAGCAAGTGTGTTTTATCTATTATTAGGATGAGCTAACATGGTATGTGTCTATAAATTTTTAATAAATGTACTAATAACATTGTATTGCATAAGTACCCTTTGATTTAGATGTAAATTTTAAGTACAATAATCCAGATAAATGTGCTTAAATAACATACTATCTCTTATACTGAGAAACCCAAAATATAAAGAGCAAAATAAAAGATAACAGATGATAGAAGTAAGGAAGTAAGGAAATAGAAGTGCTTTTTCAAATGAGAAGGAAATCAAGAGATGGAGAAAGGAGGGAAAAAGGGTGAAGAAAAGGAATCTTAATATGTTCTATAACATGCCATCCACATGCACCAACTCCACACAAGGAATGCAATTATTATTTACTCAAGCATAATAATCACTATGAGACAGAGCTTCACTATGAAATCAGGCTGGCCTTGAACTCACTGTGTAGCTCAGGTTGTTCTGGAACTCCAGGCAGTCATCCTACCTTGGCCTCCCAAGTGCAAGGATGACAGAAAAAAATTTAATAAAATATCTAGCCTAGATAAGTCATTAAAACATAATTTTATTGCATATTTTAAAATATAATTTTTATATAAACTATATTAATTATATTCAACTCGAAAAATTTAACAAACTATAGAAGTATATATGAATATTGCAAAAATCTACAATTAGTATACATTATGTACATCTCACAAATAATGACTTTTCATCTATAGATGGCACTGAATATGCTAACATTATGTGTTTTTTCAGATTAATGATATTGCTGTTTCATTAGCTGTTATAGGAAATGAAGTTGAGTCATAAGCCTCTAGGCTCTGCCCAATAGCAATTTCTCCAGTGTATAATTCAAACAGGTTTCCGAGTAGCACAAAAGTGACATTTGAAAACTAAGAGACGATAATCCAAATGCTGGATCTTTGTTTTGCTGAAAGTCAGGAATGGTGAGCTACTGTAGCAGCAACTAAAGCAGCTGTAACATTACACAGAATGAAATCTTCCTTCCTTCATAGGCAGCTGCAAAGGTTGAATATTAGTTCTTGTACGACATCTGCCCCAAATGAAAGATGTAATAGCAGAATGGAATTGAAAAAATATGCTCATAGGGAATTTTATGAAGAAATCTTGAAATAGATATTCAGAGCATTAAACAGCAGTATAGTTATTATGAGCTTTTTCTTGCTTTTGCATGTCATAAGAGGGACAACTGTCAAATTCTTTCTAGTGCCCCAACAAACACATTGCCCCATGAAAATGGACTAAAAATTGTGAAATAAAATCTGAAACAGATTATAAGACATATGCATGGAAGATTGAAAAAAGGAAGAAAAATAGGAAATTAAAAAGAGAGAATAAGGAAAAGAGACAAAAAAAAATTAAGCATTAATTGCTCCTGTCCATAGACTAGCAGAAATCTACAGTATAATTACTCAGCACATCCTGCTTACATATATAGATGTATCCTTTTTCCCCACTTACTTCTTCTGTTCTTCCCATCTCAGTAATTCCTTTCTTGCAAGCAGGTTCATTTCTTTTTCACAGTATCTATTTTTAATTCATTTTAATGAGGAAAAAGATAAAAACAACTAATTTAAAGAGAACAGTATGCAATATAACAAATACTGTCAAAATCCTTTATTTTATTTAGTGAAATTCTGAATAATTTCTATTTTTTCTTTTTTATTACTATTTGTATTCTCTTTGAAAAACAAATAAAGGCCAAAAAAAAAATTGAAATAGTCTGACCTCTGTGAAAGTAAAGGAAAGCCCCGAAAAATGCTTATCATTTCTGAAGCTAGAATCCTATTCCTTCACCATGACCTGGGAGGATGAACAGCATAAGCCTACAGAACTCACTTTAGGGATGAGGGTTGCTGAGTTGTGGGGAGTTTAGGCTGAGAGCCAGAACCTGGAGTACAGAGTTTGAGTCAGGATCTTTGAATACCTGTATTACCACATTTATAGATTGAGAAGAAAGTACTAAGGTAAAGAAAGTACTAAGGTCTCCTCTCTCATTTCATGGGTTGCTTTGGTCCTCTGCTCCTTTTATAAGACCAGAGCCAGTTGTGCAAATGCAGTTTCACAGAAAACCTATGTTCTGAACGTGAAAGAGCAGAAGTTAATCTTATTCCACCCAAGTTTTAAATGAGAAAACTGAAAGTATGGACTGTTCTAAACTAGTTCTTCTAATCCCCTCAGGATTTACCCTGAAACCATGTACAGTAGTTTGTAGATCTTTTGTTAGTGTCAGCCATGTGAGAATCGTGGCCATTGCTTGACCACTTTGCTCTCTGTGAAAGCTTGAGAGAATGTTTTCTCTGCATAGGCACATTATACATTGTTGATCACTTTTCTCTGTAGCTCCACAATCTCCTTAATCAGAAAATCTGGGATACCACTGAGTTACAGCATGTTACAGTACAGGTTCTCTTCTTTCCTGAGTCCTCACTGACCTTGAATGGCTAGTATCTTGGTCTTATTAACCATCCAACAGAAAAGTATAAAAAGGAGGTATAAAAAGTAAAGCTATATTAATATGCAACAACTCCTGATATTGCCAGTCCTCTGGATAGCACTAGTATTATGGATTACTGGACTATAATTGGATTATTTTGCTGAATTCACACACTTACAATATTTAAATAGTATTGGAATACCCATATCTGACAAAACTAAACAAAAAAGAGTATATAAATAAAAGGACCATTTTGTATCTGTATATAAAAAATAGGATAGATATATAGCTACTTTCTCTTAATTTAATGAGAAGAAAGATTTGTACTAATAGTGTTTGGATAGGATATCATGTCTGCATCTTGTACTATGAAGAACTACTATTAAGACAACAAAATGCAATGCATTAATCATTGAAACTGTCCTGCTAACCTGTTTTGAAAGTGTCTCATTGCTATTTGTTTCTCAATAACACTAATAAAAAAATAAAAATTAATTCTTCTGCAGATTAGTTCAATTGTTTAAGTGCCTGCTTATGGAAACACAGTCAGGCACAGGATACTGTGGTTGTTACCAGGTAACAACCAGTTGTGAATCATACCACAATTGGGCAAGATGGTTATGAACTTGACTGGACTAAAAACACTCCTGGAAATGTGATTGGAAGATGGCATGCTGTGCTCACCAGTGGATTAGTCCATGAGGTTGCCAGTTGTAGGTGCTTTTAGGCGATGGAGCCAAGTTTTTGGTAGCTTAACTATACCCTTCTGCTCTTTGGAGTCATTCAGCCATGGACTGAAATCTTTGAAGTTGTCAGTTAAGGCCAACAGTGTAGCTCAGTGGTACAGTGCCTGCCTGGCAAGAGCAAGGTACTGAGTTTGATTTCCAGCACACACAAAAAATTATCAGTCAAATAAATCTGTCTTTTAGCTTGGGATTGTTGAGGACTGGTCCCAGCAACAGGAAAGCTCATAAACCATTATGAAAGCTAGAAACTGAGGGATCCTCTTTCTATTATTTACATATCCAAATGCAAAGGAGCTCTGTACATTTTGCTTTGCATAGATCTATCAAATATTTCTGCATTATGAATAGTCAACTTTGCACTAATGGCAAACATTTGGCTATTACAATAAGAAAGTGAATTTTGTTACTTTTTAAATCACCTGATTTTTCAGTATCAGAAAAGGGCTGCAGATTAGACATGATAGTTACTCAAATAACTACTACAGCATAAGAAGCCATCTAGTTGAGGCTGTCACTTAAGATTTAGGAAATTGGGGGCCTGTAGAAAAGACTTGTTCAAGGCCTATAGTTACTGTGTGTCTGAACTAAAAAGAGCTGCTCTTTGAAGTCCCAGAACAGGATTTCTCTATTACTATTAATTGTACTATGGACTTGGGCAGGCCTGGCTCTGAACTTTGGTTCTGCCATCTATCAACTACATGATTTTAAAATACTGGTCTACTTCCTCTTCAGCATCCTCTTCAGTATCCTCTCTGTAGTTAATTTCTCCTTTCTTGCTTCACAGGATTATTCAGGTTTAAAATGGAACAATGCAAGGAAGGTACTGGCCAGCATTTAATACACACTAAGTATTCAGTATGTCCTAAAATCATGTTTCTGTTGTTCACAATTTAAAAGCCTTTCCACATTAGAATGGTTGTTTTTTTTCAAACTCTGGTCAAAATACTACATTGTTTCCAAAATTATATAGTTTAGCTTGAAGGATCTTAAATCTCAAATATTAATTAAAAAAGAGCTAACCCTAAAGCCCACAGGCCTGGAATGATGCATCCTGGTGGCATGCTTAGTTGGTGATATGCTATAGCTAAGAGTATCTAGTTTATATAGAGATCCTTCAGGAAGATCCTCATCTACATTCTGCATTTCCTATGTACAGGCTTTTCAGTGATTTGGCGTGAACAGTCAGTACTTATTTTGAATCATGCTGAAGAACATTTTTTTTGCCTGATGCTGATAATCCCCTTTTTGTGCAGCAATTTAAGTATAAATGATTTATAATAAACTCTAACCATGTGATATTTCAATGAATTTGGAAATGTGATCTAGCTTTCATGGGCAGTTACATGAGATTTTCTAATCCATGTTATGCTTGAAACATTATCACCATGTATTTCACCACATACATGAGTTAATACACAAATACAAAGTAAATTGGGAACTAAATGTTTAAGAATTGGAGTTGATAGCTTCCCATTGTATAAATATATTTAATTTCCTATTTGAAAGGCTAAGCGAAAATTCATACTGAACTTGGAATGGATACAATTTAATAATGTTAAGTGTGGTAACTATAGAGGACAATTACCTATGAATCTGGGCCATAAGACCACAGGCCATTTCTCAAAGGGAAAATAATACATCTTCTCTAGGCTCAGAGTTTCTGTGCAGTCACTCTAATTCTATTGCTGTTTTCTAATCTGATTGATTTTTAAAATGAATTAGCTAATGAGTTAATTGCAAAGATGCAGCAATGATAGCTAAACAAAATACCTCAGACTCTTACATAACTGCCAGTACTACCAACTGAAAACAACAGCAAAAACCGCTTCATTTAGATGCAGTGGTGCATGTCTGTAGTATGAAGCTGAGGCAAAAGGTTTAAAATTTCAATTTATCCTGTAAACTTAGTCTCAAAATAAAAAGTAGGAAATATTGGAAATGTAGCTCAGTTGTAGAATACCCCTAGGTTCAATGTCCAATACTACACACACACACACACACACACACACACACACACACACACACACCTCATAAGATACATTTTCTCTAATGAATCATTTGTCAGTTTACATGTTCTGTGCCTAAGTAGGAGAGCTATGGTAGTTTATATTCTAGACAAAAGCTTTTTACTAATACTTATGCAGAGTCAATATACATACATATTCTTTCAAATTAGAGACAATGCCAAATATATAAATAGTTATTCTATATCATAACTTTTTAGTAACTCGATGCTTTTTTCACATCTGTATAAGACTGCATTTAAAAAGAAAGGCACTATGAAATGATGTGATAACATTCATAATTATGAGGATATTTCAGAAGATCTGACAAGATTTTTGGGAACACACTTTTGGGTTAAGGGAAGGAAAACTGCCTCTCCTCTCACCAATCTTTTGCTAAGAAAAAAATTCAAACATAGTTGAAAGGATTATATAATGTGTACTGATAGCACCTCCACCTAAAATTCTATAATTATTACTTATTACTGCATCTGCTAAATCACACACCTCTCTTTACCTCTAAACATCCATCAGTCTTATTTTCTGAATACATTTAAGAGTGAATTGCACACTTTACTGCATTTCACCCTAGACAATTGAGCAAGGATACACTTCACCAGAAGGTTATACTTTTTATGTTTCTGTTCGTCAAGATGAAATTTACCTACAACAGTGAAATGCATACATCTTACGTGGATGAAGTTTGACAGCTGCATATACTGATACAATCTAGGCTCCTTTCACGATTGACCATTATACAACTGCAAAAAGTTCCCTCCCAAGTCCATACAGCTCTATCCCTCAGCGATGCCTTGGAAAGTCAAGTGACATATTTTACCACTGATTACTTTTGCTTTTATTGTAGAATGCCAAATAAATGAAGTCATACATCTTTTCCTGCGTCTGGCATTCTTCACTCAGCATAATGCTTAAAATTCATTCATGTAATTTTTATATTTCAGTAGTCAACATAAAAATTTGTCTTTTAAGAACCCCTATCAACTATACCACAGACAGTTTCTTTCTTTGCTCATGGATAAAGTCAACTTATAACATCTTTAAAACAAAAGGAAAAATAAAAAAAAAACATGGGCAATTTTTTAAACTAAGTTTCTGCATAATAGGATCTATGATTTGAGGAGAAATATCTCATATTTGTCTGTTAACATTTTTAACCTCTACTTATAGTAAGAATAACATAAGTTCATTTCTAATAGTATTGTAATTACTTTTTTTCATATAGTTGAAAATGGACCTCCTTCTTCATCTTCATTTTTTCTTTGCTCCCTAAATATTCTGGGACTTATAATGTATGGACATCTGTGGAAATGTGAGGAGTAGAGAAGAGGAAAAAGCTAAGCTTGTGCAACTATACACTCTAACATTAAGATCAGCTGATAGATGAGGTGTGCAGTGTCTTGACTATGTGAACTGTTTCATTAATTCTGATTCCAAACCACTGAAAAGAAGGCTCAGTAAAGGCCACAGCTGCTACTGCCACTCACTGAATATGGGACACATCTATGGCAAGAGTGAAAAAGGAAGGTAAGCAACTGATTGTTCACTATAACTTCACAGGTATGAAATTGTCTCTAGTTCAGGCTGAAGTGATTATTAAAACATATATAAATGAAAAACTTAAAGGGGAGTTGTTTGGATTATTAATAAATGAAGCAATAGAAAGAAGGAGAAATAAAATGTACTTTGAAGACTAGGGAAATAATATATTTGACCCAAGCAAATTAATGCTGGAACAAATCTTTATCTAAATTTGAAAGCAGAAAGCAAAAGGGAAAAGAAATAAGGAATAAAAGGAAGAAAATGTCCTCAAGGAGACTATCCTAACCTTGGTGAAGACTTTTCACTAAATAGTTTCCTCTACAAATGAAAGAAAACCAAAATAAATTTCTTAACTTCCTATGTTGCAGAAAACCAGTATCAGTTCCCCTCCTTGTCCTCTTGTGGATCATGGATGCTTGTGTGATAACTGAGGTACCAAAGGTCAGAGTTGCCTCAGTGGAGTAAACTATACACTCCACTGAGTATGAACAAACCCATGCGTCAGCATGTCATTTACATCACTGTTTTAGCCATTCATTAGTGTAATGGTTATACCAGCTTTGTTACATATATTAATACACTATTTAACTATGAGGCTCAATTTACATTAAACAGTCAATATTTGCATTAAGGTAAGCTGTATTTGTAAAAGAATGTTTATCACCAAATTCATTGATTATGGTCTACAGTTTTACTGTAGCAAATGACTTCCCTCCACAAAAGAATTGGGAAAATGAAGGAAAGTTTTAATAAACCTTTTCTTATGGATAATGCTTAGTTGGGTTTTCCTCTGTTTTTCATATTAAATTTTATTCAAGCCAATCTTTTAGATTTTAAGTGCTACATACACACCATGACTTTGATAAAAAATCAAAGTAGTTGATGATATTCAATATTTTCGCTATTACTTGACAGAATTATTTTTACTGTTCTTACAAGACACTTACCAAGGAGACAAGGTATAACCAGGTTCAAAGAAATGCTCGCTTATTTCTAATTCTGCATTTTTACCCCCAGAAATTTTCAAACAGACAGAAATTCTATTACTTCAAAAGCCATCAAGTTAAAGATTTAGTTTTTCTGTTCAAAGCTTAAAATGTCAAACACTGTATCCAAGATGTCCAACAAAGTTTCCAACTTCATTTCTAATGAAACTGGTTGAAAATGTATATTTGCTTCCTATTTCTTGATGTATGATTTATTATATTTAACTGGCTATGTAATGAGATCTCTAATGAAGTTTGATGAATGTGTTACTAGCCATTTGGTACTATCAAAGGTTAAGGTAAAAATATTAAAACCTGAATTATCAATTTAAACAGTTGAATGATAAAAATTGCAGAAGAACCTGCTGCTGTATTTATTGCATTTTTGTCAATCTGTGTTTATGGCAGTACTAGGGAATGTCACAGATATTTGGTAAACAATACAGTCCCAGATAATTTCTTCACGAAATATAATAAGCATTGATTGTTTTTCAATCATTGTATCTTTTCTTTTTGTTTGTTTAAGTGGCCTTGCCAGGCTGAGAGACATGGAGAATTGCTTTTGGTATATGCATGGAATTTCAGACATTTCCAGAACTGAATATAGTAGCAAAGAAAAACTTTGGAATAGAAATACTCAGGATAAAGGGAAGGTAGTAGAGAAACTTACTAGAAACAATAGATTGATCATGCAAAAGTTATCAGACACTGTCATGTGTGGCCTCAAGGAATAATGTGATTGAAATAGCTTCACAAGTCAGAGACTAATGTATTTACCTATTGGCTGTGTGTCCTTGTCATGCGAAAACAAATTTTTGGCTTTTTTGTTCATCTCTGTTCACTTAGTGTTTGGTATGTGTAGCTATTCAATAGATGTTTATGAAATGAATAAATGTATGGACAATACTTCTGAGCAAGTGTGTGGGAGGCGTATCTTTTCTACTCAAGGAGATGCCATAATGGAAGCTCCGGAAATGCAGGGGTCTTGGCTATGGAAGCATTTTGCATCCATCTTCTCACAAAAAGTTATACTATTAACATTATCATTTAATATAAATACCTTTTTAGCCAATAGAGCTTATCAACAAAGACTTCCATAGGCAATAGTTCTGCTTGATTCTGTCTGAAGGAAAAGTCTTTATGTGAGTAGTACTGCAATGGGTTGCTTGTGGTTGCTTTATTACTCTAAATATCACCCTCCCCAAACACATACTTTGCTGAACTAAAATGAAAACCAAACAGCATTCTTACATAACCTTGGGAAAACATAAAGAGTGGATGTGACAGAGTTTGTGTAGGGCTGTTTAACCTACAAAATTGTTGTAGAGCAGGGAGACAATATATGAGGATTTGGAGATGGAGCATGAGAATTAGATGTGAGAAGTAGTAGGATTTGGTCCGTCCTTGGAGTCGAACTTTGCTACTCTGATATGCTGCATTTTCTCTGTGGGTGGGTTGGAATCAGTAGCAGGAAAGAAATCCTTTCTGGAAATTCATTTTATAACCAAAGTTTTTCAGTCATTTGAGAAAACTTCCCTAATTGTGCTCAACTTTATTTAGGTTTGCTGTAATTATTCACCACCATCAAACCTCCATCAATAATGAAATTGTGTCTGGAGAAACCAACTGATATTAAGTTCTTCAAACTGAAGCTCAGCAAACTTAGATCTCATCTTTTCATCCGTTCTAATCTCTAAGAGTGCACATGCATGTGTGTACCTGACCACACACACACACACACACACACTCACATACGTGGACTAGGAATGATAAAACTTTGTACTTCTTTAAATAAGATTCAAAAATAAATGGAATCACATTCATGAATAAGATAACATTTTGGGGACAGGGAGCAGAACCGAGGATATTTTGCATTGACTACATACTGAGCAACCTGCTCTTTCACTCTTTGTTTTCATTTTGAGACATGATTTGAATCACTAAGTTGTCCATGCAGGAGGAATATAAAATAGCAGTCTCAATGCTGGACATGTTACCATGCGGTAGGCACGTGTGCTTTGGTCTGGGGCAATATAGAATGGTCCTGGAGATCCATGTGAGCTCGGATGAGTGGGGGAGAGCAATTTCAGAGGGCTGGCCCTATTGTCCTGCCTGAGTTCAACTAGGTGGAGACAAGTGAACTCTTCAGCCCTGTATAGTTCACCTATATATTTCACCTATACTATTCTCCCTCAAGAGACTTGGTCCCAGATAATCTTAGGGGTGCTGAGGGAGGTACATCCATCTTTCATGGAAATTTCCTGCTGAGTAGACTGCTACTCCCACTTAGGAACCAAGTAACTCTCACCCTATGAGAACAAGGAGTTCAAGGGAGCTGAGTTGGAGCTCTATGAATTTTTTATGAGTTATAAACATGGATGTAGGCTTCAAACTTGGGCTTGGGTTATCGCTCGTAGTTTAATAGCTGTCATCGAATGAAAAATTTGACCAAGAGATTAAATATGTAAGACCGAACAATACAGTTACAAATAGAATTAATAAAGGCCATGTCCAAGATAGTAACCAAGTTCTCCAATTTCAGACATTTGACCAGGATATTCACGACTCACATAGTTCTCTATGAATCTTACCGAAGAGGTCAGCCAGCTTCTGTGCTGTTTCTCTTGTGATTTTAGGTTGATTAATGGAAGTGCTGCATTCTTCTTTGAGAGATAACCATAACCCTTCTGTTGGGGCAGTCTTGCTATTGTGTTGCATGGCCACCACTGCTAGTGAATTATTTGGTCTTGGAGGCTGGTAATGCTCTTGGCAAGTTCACGTCCTAGGATGTCTGTCAAGCTGTTTGGTAACTGTTGATGACAGGAAAAGATGTGATTAATTCCAAGGTTTTGTATATGTAGCCATTGGCCAGTATCTATCTCTATTACACGTTTTTAGTTATTTAGAAGGATCCCAGAAGAAACAGAAGAAAATAAAAAGAATTCATGCAACAGCTGTGACAAGGACATCAGGAATAGAGAAAAGGAGAGTAGGTCATTTTATATGGTTCAGTAGGCTACCTTTTTTTTTTTTTGAAGTCATGCACTCATCCGTAGGTATATGAAGTTTGTGGTCCCTCTTTCTTTTCTAGTGTCTCAGTCTAAATGATGTGAATTCAGTGACCTCATCTGTGTATCTCAGTGGCAGAACAAGTAGTTAAAGGTGTGCATAAGGGCTTCTTTATAAAATAGCATAAGAGCTCTGGAATCCCAAGGAGGGGTAGAGCCTCTTTCCAGAAATTCCACACTAATGTGATGACTAAAAACATAAGATTTGGAATCTACCCCTTCCCTGACTGTTGGGGTCCCTAAGATTAGTAGGTAGCATTTCCTGCTATGTCATTTTCAGTTTGTTACATGCAGACAGTGAGCCCTTTTCCGGTTTCTGTGGATTTTACTGACAAAGGATGTTACCTGTCTGATGCTAGGCAGATTCTAGGAGCTCACATGTTTCCTGTGTTAATCTACATAAACAATAGCCAACTTGATGGGCACAAAGTTGGCTGGAAATTTTGAGATGATTTGTATTAAGTAAGAAAGGTTCTCTTTCATTTTTTTTATCAATACCTTTAATCCAAACAATTCCAATACAGTATTTTAAAACAAACAACAACAACAAAAAAAAAATAACAAAGGCAAACAACTGCTGGGAGTTATCCACAGGTGTAGAAAAAAAAAAGTATCTTTGAAATCAAGGACAGAAAACATTTGAGTTCTGTGCTAAAAGGGTGATGGATCCATGCTACTCATGGATTAATAGCTACCACTGCCCCTTGTTGACTCTGAAATTTTATACTAGGTGATATTTTCTGAAGGCTTAACTATTGGTGAAATGGAGGTATTCAATAGTAACTAGCGTAGTGCCAGTAACCCTGACTTGCCTGGAAAATGTTTGGTGGCTTTAGAGGGCATTCCCTTGCCCGGTGTCCTAAACACTTGCACTGAAAGCACACTGACTTGTTTATGTCACTCTTTTGATTTCCGTGTTTTCCCCAAGTGCAGTGGGCTTGAGCCATGGAAAAGCTAGGCTTTACACTGCCTCTCTTCCTTATTCAACTCTCCTTTTTCTTCTACTTACTCATGATTATTACAGATTGGATAAGGAGCATAGCTCAATTGACTTATCATGCTTGTGGGCCTGTTGGAATTTCTGGAGATTTCTCCGAGTATCTGGAGTTGTCTGACTAATAAAATACTTTCCTAGAGTATCATAGGATACTTATGGAGGACCTCTTCAAATGAAAAGCAACATGGTTCTCAAGGGGATTAACTAATAGACCTGAGTTTCTTGTAGTTTATAGGTTTTGGGTATCCATTGTTGCATACCAACTACAATGGCCTTGATGTCTAACTTTCATTTGGCATCTTCATTTCCTGTGGTATAATCCTACTTGGGCCCCTCTTGGACCAGAAAACACAAGTGGCTGGTTATCAGAAGGTGAAGCTAGAAAGGCTGCATCATTACCCAGATTTACAGCTCTTACAGTTTTTTTGTCCTTTTCTAGTG
>PVKA01016859.1:0-47016 GCA_004027165.1 Ctenomys sociabilis | reverse complement strand
CCTGAACCACATAGTGAAACCCTGTCTCAAAAAGAAAAAAAAAACAAATAAATAAAAATAAGGAGCAACACTTGCTTGGCAAGCGCAAGGTCTTGAGTTCAATCCCTAGTGCCTGAAAAAAAAAGGAAAAAAAAAATAAGGCTTATAAAACATTTTGTCCATATATCCATTTGTTTGCCAGAAAAGCACATATATTTTAGATACAGAAAACACAAATAAATATTTGGAAGCAAAACAGGCAACAAGGGCCACCTTGTGTGAAAGACACTTAGTCTTCTGTGTGGAGAAAGGGGTTTTAATTTCCAGTTTATGTCTTATTATGCTATCTTCATTTTTTATCACATATTATTAAAGTTTTAAATATTTTATAATCCTTTTCTTCTTTGGACCAACTTCTCAATGAAAGCACCTGAAACACTGGATTTAAGAAAATGTTTTATAATGGAAAAGAAAGTGGATTACCAGCACACTTTCAAACTTCACCATGACTCAGAAGTGAAACATCCAGATAGCTATTCAAGCTGAGGGGTGGCGGGGACCACACTGAATGAAGGTCAGTATTAGAAATTTGAAAAGACTCAGTGATTCAGTTTATCAGAGGGAGAGAAGCAGAACTCTGGTGTAGAGCCTTCCTAGAGAACAGTTCACTCAAGAACAGAAGAAGACAAGACTTAGCCAATGGCCAGACCCAGGTATAAACATCCTGCCGGAGAGAGCTGGATTCTCCTTTCAAGTCACTATCAGAAAAACTAAGTTTGGCATACAGTAAGGATCAGGAGATCTGATCCTGATGGCAGAATAAGCCTTGATCACAGAATTTAGGGTTGTGTCTCTTACTTCATCCTTCCGGACTACTCCGAAGACCTGTCAGATTCCACTTGGGAAATTACTAGCAGTTCCTAGAAAGGAAAGAAGGAAGATTGTTTGTTGGAATAAAAACAGAGCTCCAAAAAACAAGGTTCTCAAACTCAAGGATAACAATATGCAGAAGAAGACAATTTCAAAAAGCCATCCCAAAGCAGTATGCAGAGAAGTAAGACGAAAGGGTCTTTCCTTGGGAAAGAAGGCAGCGGGTCCACAGCCATAGAAGCTTGAGCCAGCTCTTCCTAGAAGATGAGGTGGTCGCTCCATGGAGAACCCTCTTTCAGGGTCTGTGAGGAAGACAAGCCAGAACAAGCAGAAGAACCCTTGGAATGGAGATGGTGGCAGCACCAGTGACGCATCCCAGCCCCTTAAACGAAAAGGACACAGGCGGACGCCACCATTGAAAGTGAGGAAGCATTTAAGAATAGGATGGAAATTGAAGTGAAGATTCCTGAAGCATTAAAACTATGGCTTGTGGAGGACTAGGACTTAGCGAGCAGGCAGAAGAAGCTCTTCAACTTCCTGCTAAGAAAAATGGAGATGTCATTCTGGAAGAGTATGCAGAAGATGTTGGTATGACCCTGCACACTTAGCAGACCCTGAAGATCCCACTAAAGGACATTTAGAGCTGTAAAACAAATTCAGAAAGGTGACAGGTTACAAAAGCAACATAAAAAATAATAACTTTTCTGAACACCAATAGCAAGCTAAGAAAGAAATCAGGAAGACAATCCCACTCACAATAGCTGCAAAAACTACCAAGGAATCAACTTGGTGACAAGGTGAAAGACTTCTACAATAGAAAGTACAGAACACTAATGGAAGACATTGGAGAAGACACTAGAAGATGGCAAAACCCCCATGTTTGTGGATCAGCAGAATTAATAATGTTAAAATGCCCATGTTACTGAAAATGATCTAATAATAACATTTTTTACCCATCTAGAAAAATAATCTTAAAATTTAGTCTCTCATGGAAGCACAAAGGATTAAGAATATCCAAAGCACTCCTGTTTAAACATGTCAATGATGAAGCCATACAATACCCAATTCCAAATTACAGGGCAGAAGTCAGCCACAGTAACAGAAACAGCTCGTTATTGGAACATAAACTATGGAATAAAATAGAAAACACAGAAATAAACCCATACAACTACAATCAGCTAGTTCTTTTTTAAAAAGGGGTCAAAACATATTTTGGGAAAAAAAAATACATCCTAATAAATGGTGCTGAGAAAACAACACCCACCTGTAAAGGATTGAAACTAGATTTTTGTATCTCACACTGTAGAAAAGTCACTTCAAAATGGATCAAGGCAAGTATAAGTCTGAAAGTTTGAAACTGCTAAAAGAAAACACAGCAGAATCCCTCTAAGCTACAGGCATAAAGGCTTTCAGTGTAAGACTCCAATAGAATAATAGTAAATAACAGCAAGAATCAACAAATAAATTCCACTAAAGCTTCTGCACAGCAAAAGAAACAGCAGAGTGGAGACAGATTATAGAATGAGAGAAAATCTGTGCCAGCTGCTTTTCTGACAGAGGAGTAATATGCATATATTACATATATGCATATTACATATATGCATATTACATATATGCATATTATATAAAGAGCTCAAAAAGCACCTAAATAAAAATAACTTAATCTACAAATGGGGCCAACAAACTGAATAGATACTTCTTCAGAGAAGAAGTGCAAATGGCCAACAAGTACTTGAAAAAATATTCAACTTCTTTAGTCTAGGGAACCGCAAATTAAATCTACATTGGGTTTCCATTTCACCCCAGTCAGAATGGCTACCATCAAGAACACACACACAAAACAGCAACAAATGTTGGCAAAGATGCGGGGTGAGAGGAGGTCCTCTTTACATTGTTGAAAATGTAAACTAGTATAGCCACTATGGAAAAGGGTATGGCTATACCACTCTTGGGCATGTGCCTCTGAGAATTAAAGTCCGCATACTGTAGAGATCTGCACACCCACACTTAGTGTAGACCAATTCACAATAGCTAAGCTATGGAAACACTGTAGGTACCTGCCAACAGGTGAGCAGAAAAGACATTGACATATGAGAGGGCAATGCAGGGCCCTCTTCTAGCCTCAGGGCTCTGAGTGCAGAGGGACTGGAGACAAGGTCTTTCTCCTGTCTCCCCTTGTGTGCCTTCTGTAGTTAGAGGCCCTGCATTGGTTTGCATCCCTGTGTATGGAAACAGTCGCCAAGACCCCCAGCCCACCCTCAGGGTCCTGCAGGCGCCCTTCAGGAGGACCACGTGGTTCATTAGAATGAGCCACACAGATGGGAGAACAGGGACCAGGAGTGAGCACCACAGCAGAACACAAGCAAGGCACACTGACCCAAGTACTGGAATGCTGAGAGAGCATGCGTGGATTCTGGTTTAACACCCACTGCACTGAAAAGCAGGAAGAGATTTAAATCAGCTGCTCTGGAGCACAGGAATCCATCACAGATGGCAGAGCCTCCTGAGAAGAAAAGTGTAATGAACAAATCTAAGCATGTGGAGGGCTTATTAGGAGTTTGGGCACAGCAGAAAGGCGGTAGGATCTGTGCTGCAGCTGAAGCACAGGGCCTGCAGGCTGCACAGGCTGAGCCCAAGACAGCACAGCTTGGCTCCCCCTGCATGCAGAGCTGTGCTGGGGACACCGGGCTGGTGGCCAGGGGGGCAGCCACATGGGGCAGCCAGCTTTGGACAGGGAGCATGGGGTGCAGAAGGGCCCAGGGAAAGGTGCTGGTGAGAGAGCGTGTAGCTGGAAGAACCTCAAGCTCTGGGTGGAAGCAGGAACAGGGCTCAGTGCTGTTCAAGCCGCCCACTGCAGTTCCCCCGGTGGATAGCGGAAGTCACTGCAGATCTCTGAGAAGACAGGTAGGCAGGGTGTGACCTCCTCAGGGAGCCACTGTGACAGAAGCGGCACCCTCCTGGAGGGAATCAGCCCGGGAGGCAGAGGACAGGCTGTGGGGCCTCCGTTGGGCGTCCAACAGCTCAGGCACACTCCAAGGAGGGTGCCAGGGCCTGAGGCCAAGCTGCGGGCGCTGGCTTCCTGAAGCCCCGCCCCTGCAGAGCCCTGGGCTGCTGGGGACTCCTCCCAGCAGTTGAATCTGTACTGAAGTTCACAGAAATGTACATAACCCTAGAGATGATTTATAGAGAATGATGTGACTTTTCTGAAACATCATGTGTTTGCAGTATATGACTGCACTCCTCAAGGGGAGTCAGCACACGTACACTGTACATCTTAAATCTTTATTCCTCCCCTGTCCTCTCCCATCTCTTGGTCTCCTTCCCATTTGAAAAACATTTATCTCCTTGTTTGCTATCTTTTATTTATGTGTATTTTTATTTTTATTTTGCAGAACTGAGGGTTGAAGTCAGGCCCTTGTGCTTGCCAGGCAAGCACTTATTGTGCTGAGCCATCTCCCCGGCCCTCTGTTTTGTTCTTTACACTCTGGGTTTCTCATGTAAGAGAAGCCATGTGCTATTTGATTACGGCTATGTGTCTGATTTAATTCACTTAACACTACAGTCTCAAGGTGCATCCATTTTCCTACCAGTGACTTGAATCTATCTTTTTATGGTAGAGCAGTACTCCACTGTGTATAACTGTGACTATCTCTAAACCAAACAGAAGCATGCGTACAGGTCAAGTAAGAGTCTGAGTGCCTGGGTGGATGACCTCAGCCAGCGTCTGGACTTCCTCACCACCTGGGCCCAGGCAGCCTGCACAGCCCTGCACCACCGGTAGGAAAGGGTTACTGTGGTCTCTCTAGGTTGCCTGGGAACACGGGGAGAGGGGAAGGGAGGTGCCTCTCCTCCGGGTGGGAGAACAGAGGACCCAGCTAAGCCCTCCCCAGACTACTCCATGCTGGGACAGAGATGGGGGCTAATTCAAGGCATCCTAGAGCAAGAGGAAGCAGCACACGTTCAGGAGAGGCCTGTGGTGGGACAGGCGCAGAGAAGAAGCTGAGCATGGTCACCCACTGGACTCTGTGCACCCAACTCCTGCCCTGGCCACCCAGAGATGACCCAGAGAGGCTGGCCAGGTTGCCCACACTGCCATCATGTGTGCCAGGACAGATGCAGACAGGGCCAGTATGCTGGCATGCTGGAGCAGTCTTAACGGGACCTCAAGACTGGGCCCGGCATTCCACTGACCTGACTCTGCCAGTGAGCTGAATGATGTGGCTCTGTCCATAGCAGAGCAGGGCGGACATCCTGGGGGTGACCAAGAGGAGAGGCCCCTCACCATCCACCCTGCTCACACCCCCAGGTACCTGAAATTTATTGGCTCTTGGAAGCAGACTGCCCATCCAGCAGCCCCCAAGTCCAGGTCCCCTGCTGATCCAGGAAGCAGTCTCTGGGAAGCATTTCCCAAGAGATACTGGCTTCCAGCTTTCTTCTTTCCCCAAGGTGAGCATGGGCTATGTGCTCTGGCCTTCCTCCACTCCCACCTGTGTCCTTGTCACCCTGAAGCAGACCCTGTTGAGCCCCCTTGGGTGTTGAGATCAATGGCTGCCATGGGACGCTAGGGCCATGGGAGAGTCCCGGAATAGGCCCCAAACCCCAGGTAGACCCCAGTGGGCTTCCTCTGGCCACTTAGGGAGCAGAAGACAGAAGTGCTGAGCTGTGTGTGTACATTCCCTATGCAGGCACCCTCAGGACAGGCACTGCCCTTGTCCCGTGTGCCTATCACCCAGCACCAACACAGCTCACAGTAAATATCCGGAGGACAAGTGAGTGCACAGCCTTCTGCATGAGCGTGTGACTCTGTGTGGTGGAGCACAAATAGGGGCCCTGCTCAAGGGCAAGAAGGGCCAAGGAGTGGCATCCGAAACAGGCTTGAGGCAGACTGCAACACTCATCAGGGTGCAAGGGCACAGGGAGCAGTGCAGGGGCAGTTGGGAGAGCACACTAGGATGGGAAATAGCCCGGGTACGTGGGGGTGGACTGCGGCAGACCAGTGATGAGAAAGGACCTGCAGCGCAGAGCAGGAAGGCTGCACTGACCCCAGGCCTTGGGTGGACACTGAGGCCATCTACAGAAAGGGAAGCCAGGGAAAGGAGTGGCTGGGTTGTTTCCCCTAGGGGTGGCCTTTCTCTATCACAAAAGCACCAGAGGAATTGTGTGTCCACATCACTTCTGGGAGACTCTGGTGCCCTGAGGCTTACCAAGGTCACATGGCAGGGTGCCAGGCCTCCAAGCCCCAGCCCATGGAGGCTGTGTATTTCTTCAAGCCTTTCTTGCTGCTGTGCTCCAAGACTACGGGAGGTCACAGGGAGTCCCCACAGATGCCCTCACTTTCTCTCACCACGTGGTTTCCGACACCAGCAATGTCAGTGAGGAGGAGCTCTCCATCGCCGACCACAGGAAGCTTAGCCTCATCCAGAGAGCCTTCAAGGTAATGGCTCTCAGGGTGGACAGAACAGCGGGCTTTCCCCTGGCACCAGCCACTCCCAGCATCCCACCTAGCTGGGCCTGGCCAGCATACAGCAGACTCCAGCACTCGGTCCCACACATGACCTGACTCCAAGGGCACATGGCATCTGCTCAACCCTTCTGTGACAGAGCCTATCATGCCATCCTGAGCACACCAGGTTTCGTCTTTCAAGCATTTGTTAAGCTGCTGAGTAGGGCCTGCATGTTTACGGATGAGTTCTGGGTGGATACTGTCTTTTCCATCCTGGGGCATCCATCTACAAAGCTGTCTTTCAATCAGAAGAGCATCATTCAGTAAACCCAGTTTCCTGCCCATAGAAAGCAGCTGCTTGCGGCGGAAGAGATAGGGCAGTGATCCAAGTGCCTGCCTGGGAAGCACAGAGACCAGATACAGCAGGTGTGATAGCGCGCACCTGTAACCCCAGAGCTGGGGAGGCCAGGACAGGAGGATCACCGTCCTGCCAAGTGTCTCCCCACTGTGGCTGTGCCATGGGGCCACCCTGTATGGCATGAGCTGGGAGGGAGAGGAAGACACCACCTGCCCCAGGGCTAGGCATATCCACTGGGGCTGACAGCTATAGGTCTGGGGTTCCCCCAAACCAACTCATGCTCGAATCCTCCCAAGAAGTACACAGAATGCCAAGAAAGCCCTGCTTGGAAGTCCCTCTACTCACTGTTTCAAGATGTGTCAGTGGGCAGGTTACTAAAGTTCTCTCTGCCAGTCTGTGGGTTTTCACTGTGTGTGTGTGTGTGTGCGCGCGCGCGTGCACGCACGCATGTGTACATGCACGCGTGCGTGCACAATTATAGTGATTCTCCTGCTTTCTGCCTCCCCAGTGCTGGGATTATAGGGATCAAACCCTAAGTAACTGCTTAGTCAGCTGAGCTATCTCGCCAGCCCTCATTTTACTTTCTCAATGGTGCCTTTTACTGAGGGAAAATGCCTTGCTATATAGTCAGGTCAGGTGAATCTCCTTGTTTCCTGCCCTTCGCATCCAGCTTAATAACCATGGCCATCCCTACCACAAACACCTCTTCCTGTGAGGCCTGGAAGCTCAAGTTCCTTCTCATGGGACTCTGTAGCCCCTGGCCACATCTTCCCCTACAGCAGCTGGATCACTGTGCCTGCCATAGCCTCTTTCTGGGATCTTTTTTGTGTCAGGCTTCGCCAGTCCCACTTTTAAACACTGCAGCTTCACCAAGTCGCCAGACGTTCCCCTCCATTCCCAGGCCCCATTCTGCACTTGTCTACACCTCTCAAGACTTGATGTCTTAGCAATACAGAACTTTAATTCTTGCTTACATTGAAGCCTTTTTTACTTCGATTTGTTTCTACCGGTGTTCAAAAGAAGAGCTCACAGTGGGCACCTGGCTTTTTCTTTAAGCTCAAGAACAGCCCTCGACACTCCATTTATTCAACTGCAGGCTTTCTGTAGATTCAGGAAGTTACCTCCTCATCATCTTAGTTGGCTGACATTTTTTATTTCATGATCACTGAATTTATTAAATGCTTTTTCTGTCTACTGAAATAACCAGGTGGCTCTCAGCCATATTAACATGCTGGGTCCAGACAGATCTGTCTGAAACTTAGTTTGTTGAAAGTGTTTCCTGTACTTATACGAAGAACAGAAGTAAAAGACCTTTACAACATTTATACACATAATTACATTATTATGTCGATGATTCATTATGTTCAAAGATTTCTTATGGCATCAGTAGCAAGATTGGCCTGAAGGGCTGAGGTTGAGGGCTGGCAGTGCTTTGTTCAGTTGTTGCTGTGCATGACATTGACTGGGGCTTCCTTTGTCCAGTCTACCTGCCTCCTGTCCTCAGGGTCTCAGGGTTTGTGGTCCACCTGGGTCTTGTGTCTGGGACGCAGGAATAGGGCAGCCCTGCTTGTGTCAGGCCTGGTCTTCTCGGACTGTACTTGGAAATGGTTCCTTGAGCATCCAGAGTGACTGTGGGCTGGAAACCTCCTCAGAAGGATGGAGTGGGCAGGATTTGTTCGTTCTGCAGGAGAGAAAGAGCTATGTAAAGGGTGGTACATGAGGAACAGGACTCTTCATCTGCCGGAAGTAGACCTCTACAGGGAAGGCAGATGGCAAGAGTCCTGCCTGTGATGGAGGAAGAATCAAGTGGTCACTTGGCGAGGAAATCTAAAATGTGAGGCTTATTGAACTTGAGTATTTTAAAATGCATCTAAAGCTCTGCTAGCTGTAATGGTCCCGCTAACAGTGACTTGCTGGTGCACATGACCACAGGGCCTCCTCAACACCAACATCTGTGCTGGCACTACACTGAGCCACGCTGCCTACACTGCTCATTCCTTGGACACAGCTCTAGACCCCATGGCACCAAGCCCAGGCTGGTCCACAGCCACCTCAGCAGCTCCCTGTGTGGTCATACACTGCTTGCTTTCTGTCACCGACATCTGAGCACAAGTTCTCAGTTTCCTCTGCCTCCCACCAGACGCTGGCTGTGGCTTAGGGAAAGGATAATGGTTTCCATTTAACTTCAGTGGCTCTTTGGAGAATGATAGCTGTCCAAAATGGGCTGTTTTTACATAGACCACTCTTGGGTTGGGATTCAAAGTGCAAATGGAAGCCAGTCATCCACACACGCACCTCCAGGATGGCCTGAGACAGAGCTGTGTGGACCCCACTTCCTGCTCCACAGAGCTAATCAAAAATCATGCAGCTCTTTTTTCAGTTGAAACTGTGGTTTAGAATGTTCTTACCAATTTTAGATATCTGGGTCTTGAGGGACATGGCCAACAAGGAGGGGTGGGTGACAAGGAACAAGTGCCCTCTGACACCTTCTTCCACTGCAGGGCTCTGAACCCTCTCACCAGGGAGTTCACGTGTTTGGTTTATTCATTGAGGGGGCACGGTGGGACCAGGTGCTGAACACTCTGGAGGACTCACTACCTCTCGAGATGTGCTGTGACTTCCCTGACATTCACTTCCTGCCAACCAAGGTAACAGAGAGCCCACGCCAGCCACCCACATTCCCCTATGTGTACTCCATGACCTCCCAGGGGGAAGGCAACAATGTACAGAATGGCCCAAGACTGCTAAATCTAAAATAGATACTGTACCAATATCCAGTTATTTCTCAGGAAAAGTAATGATAAAAAAAGCCATTATGACTCTCCCAACTCTCCAAGCACAGCTATCTGCAGCTACACTAGCCATCTAGTCCATAAGTATATGGACTTCATCACAAATCCTCAACCCTTTTATGAAAACTGGGAGCTACTGGTTCCCTAGAAGTGCAATTTGACCACTGGATTTTCCTTTAGATTTCTACTGTAAAGGATGACACTTCTAACCAGCCAGGCTCAGAATTCTACACTTTTGAATGCCCAGTTTACCAGACTCCTGAGAGGTCCAGAAGTTTGACAACTATTGGTTTACCAACGAACTTCTCAGTGCGTTTACCCACCAGAAAACCTCCCACTCACTGGATCACCATGCAGGTTGCACTGCTATGTGAGAAAAATGAAAAATAAAATTCCATCCCACATGATTTTTAAGTTTTGACTCTTAACATACTTACGTAAATGTGGACACACACACAAACCCTCAAGCACACAGCTGGGCGGGGTCCGCTCTCTGCTCTCTCCTAGATCACCAAACACACAGGAGGTTTCTGGGCTGTGCATGGAGCCCAGCAGGGAACCACTGCAGCACCCGGGCCACCTCTGCTCATGTGAGTCCTGGCGAGGACCAGGGCTGCTTACACACTCTTGCGCAGCACATACACACCTTCACATCTGCCAGTGTCCACTGATACCAGTCGCATGAGCTCCATGAGGTGATCACAGCAGCAGCTACCACCACTAGGAGCACTAGGAAGAATTCTCAAGTAATCCCCTGTACCATGCAGGTTGCCAGCAAACTGCCCCATGAGAAACCCAGCTCCTTCTCATATGACCTTGGCCTGTGTCCACAGTGAGAAGACATGAACACAGGTATACCTGAAAGGCTTGCTGAGTCTACAGTAGCTTTCAGCTTTGCTCAAACAGCAAGCATGAAATAGCTGACCACTCCCTGGGAGCTGGGCCCCTGCCAACACAATCCCTTCAAACCCAATACTGAGAGCATCATGCCCACAACCCTGGGAGCCCAAGTGCACCTTCAGGATTCCCTCTGGTCTAGAAGCTCTGAAAAATAAAAACCTGGAAAACCCAGTGGGGGCGCAGGCCAAAGCCGTGGCCTTGTTGCCGATCAGTCCAAAGTTGTAGGCAGAAAAGAAATGAGGCTCCAAAGAGATCGCAACAAAATTTTTATTTTCAACTTTATTTGCAACTTAAAAACTTCATTGCAAAGCTTGTCAAATGTTTCAAAAGCAAAATTAAGAGCAAACTGTAGGTAATACTGAAAAGCTCTCTCCTAATATTACCAGGGGAAGAACTGAAATCCCAGCACAGAAAACTGCACACCACTTTCTAGTGCCAGAAAGAAAGCATTAAAAACAGCAAAGAAAAATCTGCTTGCATACATCAACATTAGTAAAAGACTGACAGTTTCAATAAAACAATGTCCGGATTTAAGGACACAGAGTGCTAGACTACCAAACCAGCTTCATGATCACATTCACAGACTAAGTTACACACCTCAGATGCAGAGTGAATACTGCACATAACAAAGAAGCACTACCTAAGCTGCAGCGTTCTCGTGTAACACGTGACATGTGCACTGCGTCCCCCATGCTTTAGATGCTAAGGACAATTTTGTTCTGATTACAGAAGCTATTTTGCTACTGTTCCTTTACAGTAATAACTAAGGCTATAGCAGCTTCATCATAATTTAGTGGTGAAAGCTACCTTATGCCTATCTATTAAAAATTAAATCCCTTAAGTTGTTTTTAGATAGCACTATTTTATCAGAGGTAAAATTTTGTAGATACGAGGCATACAGAATACACATCATGAGTTAAACAGTAGCAAAAACACCAGTGAATTTAAAAAGTAAAAAATATAAAAATATACAGCCTAAAATGGCAAATTTTCAAACACCCTTACATAAAAATGTTTAAATAGTGGTGTTCCTCAAAAAATATATATATTTATTCTATTTTTTTTTCTATTTGCAACGGCTTATAAAGGCAAACACAACCTGCAGCTGAGGTAGCAAAGCCAAAATCACAACTTTGGGGTAAGAAAAATCTTTCCTATGTTTTAACAGCATCTTCTATACAATATTAAATGAATTCTAATTGTTTCAAAATTTCTAATTCACATGTGTTACTTTATAAAACTTTTTAAAATACTAAAAATGTTTTAGAAAGCTATTATCTCACATTAAAAATACTGTACAAAAAAATCTGCACTTACTATATATTACATAAAAGTAAGCTATTTACATCTTCCAATTCAGGTTTCAAAGTGGAGAAGACAAGGGCTGTGCTGCTTCCCGGGGCAGAGTCTGCTGCCAGCGGCTCCGCAACTCACAGCGTGTCACATGGGGCCGTCACCCTTCAAATCACATAGCTAGGCGAGGCTTTAAAGAGAAATGAAGCAAGTTCTATTCTCTTAACACAATAGAACAGAAATGTACACTATTTCAAATGTAACAGTGTTTTAACAAAACAAACTAGCAAAAGGAAAAACATCAGAATTTGAAAGGAAGCAAAAACTATGAACACTAACAGCATTCTTTTCAATGTATTTTATAAGAAAAACTGTCTTACAGTTTGCAAGGGCTGAAATCCTATCAAGATGCAAAGTCTAACAATCTTGTGTTTTTATTTCCACTGTTCCAACTTCATAAAAAATAAACAGCCCCATTAAAGCCCCACTCCTGGGCGCTCTGGCCCTGCACACTGGCCCCAGCACACTGGCCCCCACGCCCACACCAGCAGGGAAGTCAGTACACCCCAGGCAGCAGGCGGTACGGCACGCGCTGGCAGTAGCGCTCCCAGGCCAGCCCGTACTTCCTCCGGCACTGCTGTTCATCCCGTGCCTCCCGGTGGACCAGCAGCATCACAAAGTACGCCACATAGAAGTACGGCAGGGCATGCGCAAAGCCTGCGGGTGAGAATGCAAACAGGCTGGGGTTTCGGGTTAAAAATAACAGTTTTCCCCTAATCCCCTACCACAGAACCAAAGTTTTCCAGAATTTAAGTACACTGAGTTATAAATTAAAAGTTCTATATTCTACCAAGAAATACAGCCACTGGGCACAGTTTAAAAACCGAAAGCTTTACTCTTAGAAGCTTCAAGTAAAATTGCTGCTGAGTCCCAGCCCTCCAAGTGCAGCAGCACTGCCCGTGCAGGCAGTCGCAAGGCCCCTGCCCCCAGCACTCACCACATGGCAGGGACCATGCCAGGGCCATGAAGAGGTCGCCCAGATAGTTGGGGTGGCGGACAAAGCCCCACCATCCAGACACCAAGAGATTTTTCCCCGTGGAAGTGTGAATGGTTTTCAAATCTACACAGAAAAATACATTCTTAATGATCAGTAAACAGGAGAGATATAAAATCCCTGTGTAACATACATTATAAAAACATCGTACTCACGCGCAAGCTTTGGATCAGAAGGATTTTTCCGGAACGCATTTTTCTGAGAATTTGCACATCGGAAGATTATGTATCCACAAACTGTAATATTAAAGTATTTTTCTACATTAATAATTTTAATCTTTCTAATACTGAAAGTCATTTGCAATTTCTGCTGGAAAACTTTCTGCCTTGTGTAAATATCCCAATCAGAAAATACTATTGATTTCTTAAAAACAGTTCAAAAAGTTTCAACCTTCAAGATCGAAAGTAAAACTTTTCTGCAATCTATTGTCAGCCATCTTCAAAGTAACACAAGTAACTATAGTCACATCCACAAAGGAAGTAAAACCTAAGACTGTAGTACTGTGTCCCCTTGACCAAAGGCTACCCTCTGCTCAGGGACCTCCCTGCTGCTTGAAACCTGCAATCCCTGAGATCCTAGATGTATTCATATCAGCAGACCTGAAGGAAGAGGAACACCTCCCCTCTTCACATCAGCATGGCTGCCTTGGAAATTCAACCCACCAATGAAACAGCGCAGTGTCTTCTTCCATCACCAACACAGGTTAGTAATTAAGGCACCTGATTGTCCCTGGAGTGAGTGAGGGGAGAGCCTCCCAGGGGACCTCTGCTAGGGCAGCCTGCACCTCCTGCTGTGTCAGATCAAAGGCTATACCTTCCCCCCCACCCCCCAGAGTATGAGCTCCAGCCCCTAAGCACCTCAGGACTTCCGCCTTCTCAGGCCTCCTGCCTCCTCAGGCCTCCCTTTCAGTTAGGATACGAGCCCTACAAAGCCAGGACCAATCCCACTGGTCTCATGACAACTACCTGAAACAGCAAACCCTCAGAAAAGGAGATAAACCCTTACTACAATGATCTATGTTTTAATTCACTTAAATTTTGTGAAATTTAAAAACAAGTTTTGCTTAAAAATTTTATCCGTTCAGACAACCACCATTCTTCCCAGCAAGAACCTGGGCAGAAAGCACATTCTCTCCTCCATCACAGCTGGCTGGGGCCACATTTAAAGCAGTAGGTGACAGACAGGTAGACACCAGAGCAACACTGCATGGCCCCTCCCCCAGAGTTCAAAGTGGACACTCACGCTTCAGAGCAACGATTAGTGCAGCCAGGGGCCAGGACAGCTCATGGGGATGGTGGACAAGGTAAAAGGCCTGCAAGCTGTAGATGAAGGGCACCCACACCAGATCTCCAAAGGCAAGCATAAATCCAAATCCTTCATGGGTGATGTCCATGGTTGTCAGCAGCGCCTCCTGCAGGGACCACAGAAAAGAAACAGCTCCTCTGCTCAGTCTTCACATAAGGGGCCTTCCAGTGGGAGAGAATTGTTTGATGCTGTTATGACCCTGATCCTGATCGCAAGTAACTGGGATTACAGGAGTGAGCTGCTATGTCCAGCTTACAGACATTCTCCAAGCAGCTTGCTTGGTAACTTGGTCCACTGACAGCTTCGCCTTTCAGGACTGACACAGCAGAGACAGGGTGGCTCCTGCAGGCAGCTCTGTATCCTCAGTCCCATCCAGCAGCCCACCCAGATTTCTTGGGACATTGTCCCTGGCTGGCATTCTTGGCTGTCTGGTGTGGCACACTCCCTGCCAGGGATTCTATCCCTGACCCCACATCAAGGCCACCTCAAGATGACACCTCCTGGGTCCAAGGATGCATAGAAACAAACAACCTTTCGCTCGCTCTCTACCCCAAGATGCTGTTAGCATTGGCCAAGAGCCCTGCCTTCATGCAAAATGTTTCTGTTAACAGAAAGCAATACCTGGTGGCTAAATTTCTAAAAAAGATGGATTTCTAACCCATTAAAAATTCACTCGTGGGCTGGAGATACAGTTCAGTGGCACAAGCACCTGCCTGGCAAGTGCAAAGTTTGATTCCCAGTACCAAAAAAAAAAAAAAAAAGAAAAAATAAAAGTCACTTGTGGCTGTCAGGAGTAAACACTCAGATCTGGACAGCAGGCTGCACACTGTACCTCAGCATCTGGCGGCACAGGAGTTCAGCTGGCCAGGCCAACACCCAGTGCTTTCCTAAGCTGCTGCTCCACTCCCAAAGTGCTGAAATCTGCGGACCAGTGCCTCATCAGGCGACCACCCCACCAAAGCTGCCACAGGGCTTGTGCTGAGGGAGGCACAGCCTGAACGCAGATGGGAGCACTCCTCAGGGCAGCAGGTCACCTCACTGCTAAGGCCACACTTAAGAGTCAGCCTGAATGTTGGTCAGTCTCACGCAAGAGGCCTACTTGGGAGACCAGGTCCAGTGGAGACCCAGCTAAAGGACAACCAAGTACGAGTTCAAACTAGACTCAAAGCAGAGGGACCACCTCTCCATGTGTCAGCGGAACTCATAGACGCCTGTTCTGAACATTCCAGTGCAGGGCTGCCAAACTGATTTTAAAATTGAAGAAAAAAAAAAAATCTGACTTGGTATGAGGAGATGAATACAAATATAATAGTAAATATTATTTAAAAAAATATTAAAAACAGAAGACTGAGGAAATACTTTTTCAAGGAGCATTTTAGTGGAGTGGAGAGGACTCAGCAAAATTCCCACCAATGCCAGTAATAGCAGCAACAACAACTCAACCAATTGGGAAAGCAGCCACAAGCAGAAACTCAGCTTCCAAAGAAAACTCATTTCTTCGCCATCTTGATTTCTGCCTTCATATCCAATTAGAGCCACATCAACACTGAACATCTTCCCCTTAAGAACTCAGAGGTCTAAGTGCCTGCCTGAGCAAGTGCAAAGACCCAGGTCTGATCCACACCAAAAAGGGTGTGGTGGCACAAGCCTGGAACCCCAGCACTGGGGACCCTATGAGTTCAAGCTGTGTAGTGAGATATTGTACCAAATACATTAAAAAAAGAAAAAAAAAACTAGTTGCCTCTTAACAATCAAGGTGTCATTCCAATTCAATGATTATCTGTTTCCATGTGATATTAATTAAAAAGTTAAACTTTGTGTGTATCTGTCACCACTCACTAAAACAAAAGCCCAGATGTGCCAACCTTATCTAGAATGCTGTTTATAAGCAGGACCTTTGTGGACATGTAGCCACTTGCATCTGCCCTTTTGGACAGCACTGCATGGCATCCTCCCTCACGCCGTGTGGAAGCCACGAGGCTCCCAGGGTCCAGCCCACTCCCTCCCTCCCTAGAACCACAAGGCTCTTACAATTCCTCACCTCATTCCACAGGGCATCCACCACATACAGAAGCTGGAAGCTGCTAACCAAAACCATTGCCAGGGATGGAGCGGTCCGGTTCTGCACCTTCATTTCAGCCAAAAGCATCCCTAGGTCAATCACCACCTGTGATACAAGGAAGGGAAAGTCTCAAGGAGTGATCAGGACACGAGGCCAGGGCAATGTCTCACTGAGGATACAGACTCCATCAACCATGCCAGTGCTGGGAAGAAGACAAACTCATTACAAAGCCCAGGCACAATGCCAAAAGACCCCAGGTTGCTTCCATGATGTTCTTGGCAAAAACATATCATCTCACCCCAATCATGAGAAAACACTGGACAAACCCAGCTGGAGGACATTTTTAAATAAATCCTGACCAGTGCACTTCAAAAAATGTGAGGGTTATGAGAGGCTAGGATGGACAAGAGTCACAGACTACAGTAGACTCCAAGGAGGCAAGAGGGAAGTGCTTGGGGACCAGAGGAATCCTGGGACAAGGAAGCATGCAGGAGAAACCCTCAGGGATGCCATGACACTGTGAGTGCCTGTTCCTAACACTAGTAACCCTGCAAGATGTGGGTGAAGGACATGAGGACCCTATTCTATGTGCGCTGTTCCCTCTCAAGCTCCATCTTGGTCAGAATGTTTTTTAAAAGACAGGTAAGTTTTTTTATATCAATTCACTTACACTATTACTTTCTTACACAAATATAAAATGATATGGAAACAAATTTTAACATAGTAACTTAGAAATGACAACTTAAACCTCTAGAAACTACAGTAAAATATTTTGTCAAGTAGACAGCATTATAAAGAGCTATCATCCCTTAAAAAAAGTGTGTACATTTGTGTCTAAATGGAAGACAAATGTGTACTACTGATCAAGAATTCTTAAAGACCACTTACCCATCCAATCAAGCCAGGGCGAAGTTCACAGAAGTATTTGAGATCAAAAGAGCCAACTCTTGGGTTCAACTCACGGCCAATGAAGAAGTCATAGACAGCACTGCCTAAGATTGGAGAATTTCCCAAATTATGCTCTAAACACCAGGCCACAGGCTCCACAACCCACCCACTGTATCCACGGATCCCCACCCTGCTGCCTCTAAGGTGCTACTGAGCACCTAGAGCTCTGATGGCAGGGGGCACCAGACGCAGCCTCCAAAAGAACACTCACCTCGTGGCCCAGGTGGCCAGGTCCCAATTTGGAAGGAGCAGAGTTTTTTTAAATGTACTTTTTTTCTGGATTTTTGGGAAAGGTCTACAGGGTGCTCAGGAACTGACTACTAGATCAGACTCAGCGATCTGCCTGTTTACAGCCTGTCAAGAGCTGGGATTATAGGCCCATGCCACCACACCCCATCTCAATTGCAACCAGTCTCAACTGCTATCTCAGCACACACCAGGGGCAGGCTCGGGAATTAACCCCCGAGCCCCTATGCCTGCCTGTAGGCACTTTAATCCACTGAGGTATTTAGCTAGCCCTCAAATTTTAAAATTAAGCACTTCTTTAAAAATGTCAAGTATCTGTGTCAGAATCAGCCAATTTGCAATAGTTTCCTTTTTGTGGCCAGCTCAACCTGCCCCAAGGGCGGTGCCAGGGATTGAACCACGGTCCCTGCAGTTGCCTCAGCAGGTGCTTTAGACCACTGAACTATCTCGCGGGCCCAATAGTTATTATTTTAAATGGTATCTACTATTCTGGACAGAACAGCATCTATCATAACTCACAATTCCTAAAAGGTCAACAAAATGTCTACCATTATCAAGTAACTAAAAATACGGGAGAAAAAAATAGCAAAATATGAGAAAAAATATTCTGTTTTAAATTCACTTATTTACATACTTTCATCTTTTATGTCCTCCCATTTCTCTTGATGCCCCTAAAATGAAGCCAGAGATCAAAGCCATCACCACGGGTCTGGAAGCAGCCAGACGGTGCAACACTCACCACAGCTGGCAGATGACAGCTCGGGTCCGTGAGCCTTCCGAGCACGTGCATACAGGTAGACGCTCAGGAGGGCAGTGAACACCATGGCTGCAAAGGCCAGCTGGAGGAAGTGCTCGTGCAGATAGTGAAGCTCTAGGCCCCAGAGGACAGCAGCGCCAAGGACTGCAGAAGTCAGGATGAAAGCGTAGAACCCTGCAGGGAGAGCAAGATAACCGGCATTACCTCAGGGCTGGCTTCAAACCCACCACTGTCAGAAAAAGCACTGTTGAAACTAAACATATTAACACACGAATAAGCACTGCCCCTAAGGGGTGACTCTCAAGGCAGGTTCTGTGCTTCTGCATCTGTAAAATACTTTTATTTTTCAGTCATTACCTGCTTTAATTAAGGGAAAGCTGAAAGGAAGTACAGTACTTAATTTGCAGGCACACAGGCAGGATCTACACCCTTGCCTCCTGTGAGGTTGGAAATTTTTATTCCCAAGTCCCTGTCAGTAACAACTCCACAGAGCTCACCCCCAGCCCCAGAACAGAGCAGCCCACACTCAGCCCACCATCCCCACCTGGCTAAGAGGCTCCATGAGCTCCCTCTATGTCCCCTGCCTACAGAAACTGTCACATTCTTCAGACCCAAGTGATATTACTTCCATAAGAACTCTAAAAGAAGAATGTCTATAAAGAAACAGGGTCACTCTCTTTACCATTTCAACCCACACTGTTCTTATTCCAAAGAATAATTTTTGACACTTGAACTTTTGAAAATACTAAACTCTCATAAAATTTGTGAATATTAAGAAGAATGGCACACATCAGGCATGATGGCACACGCCTCTAATCCCAGTACTTGGGAAGCTGAGGCAGGAGGACTGCCACAAGTTCAAGACAGCATGGGCTACAAAGTGAGTTCAAGGCTAATTTGAACTGTATATAAAATCTTGTCTTAAAAAGACAAAAAAATTAAAAATTAAAAAAGAATCGCCCATAGATTAAAAATAATCATTTAAAGTTTCTTAAAAATTGAGGGCTAGGGGCCGGGGCATGGCTCAGTAGAATAAGTGCTTGCCTGGTAAGTGCAAAGGCCTGAGTTCAATCCCTGGTTCTGGAAAAAAAAAAAAAAAAAAATTGAGGGCTGGCCAAACAGCTCAGTGGATTAAAGTGCCTGCTCAGGCAGACGCAGGGGCTGGGAGTTCCATCCCCAGGCCTGCTGTGCCGGTGCCAGTGCCAGGGCCAGTCCCGACCTGGGGCATGCTGAGGCTGATCGAGTCTGGGCACGGTGGCGCACGCCTATAACCCCAGTGCTTGGGAGGCTGTAAACAGGAGGGTCACTATGAGTCCATCTACCCATGAGACCCTGCAGACCCTGTCCTAAAATACAAAATAAATATTTTCTTAAAAGTTGAAATCATAGTAAAACTCTCATGAAAATAATATCCAAATACTGGAATCAGAGTAACTTGATGAGGACATCTTATAAAGGACCCAGCAAACAGGCCAGCGCTATCTCCCAGAGCTCCAGGCTCTAAAGGTACCAGACCTTAAGGGAGAAACACCAAGGGACATGTACAAGGAGACAGGAGACACAAGCACCCAGGCCTTGGGAATGCAACCTAGACTGCTCCGCCAGCTCCGTCCCTCCACCAAAGGTGTGCAGCCTCCAGAGAGGTCTACACCTGTGCCCTCTGAGAGGACTTCAACTTCATGTAGTAGTCACGGGTCTCCCAGCTTGGCTTCAGCTTGGTAGATGAAAGGCATGGCCGCTGAGGTACCAGGCCTTGCCAGGACCCAACACCCTGATTTCAGTGGGAGCAGGGGCAGACAAGAAATGACCCAGAGTACCCAAAGCTAGGACAGTAAGAACAAGAGGTTCAAGGGCCAAGTGTTCCGACAGGCAGTTGGTGCTTGCTGGCTTCAGCCGAGATTCTCCACCACAGGCAAAAGCAATGTACAGCTAGTGGAAATCCAAATCTGGGTCTCTACACTGCTCCCACCAGGGCAGGTGTCCATACCACAGTACCTGCCACCTGCTGGCTGGCTGAGACCACACTGCCCCCAGGAGCCCTCTAGGCACCAGACATCACAATGAGCCAAGGGCGACCCACGGAGCCACATCTGAAGGAAGACCCAGCAAACAGACACGTACTGTCAAGAGGACAGAGGTGGCAAAGAGGGGCCAGAGGCTGCTCGAGCAGGCATGAAGAATGAGCAGGAGCTGGCAAACTTGTGGGGATGTCCCTGGTAAAGGCCCTGAGAAGAGCAGTGACATAGATGTGAAAGACAGCTGGAGGCCATGAGCAAGTGAGACAGAAGGGGATGGGACACCCCTGTTCACACAGGGCTTCTGGAGGGGTAGAGAGGGGAGACCCTGGGCAAACACAGCACTGTAAGTAGGATGGGTGCTCCTGGGAAATGAAGCAGGGCTAACAGTTCCAACTCTAGCACCGTAAGGTAGGTAAGCTAACGAAAGGTAAGGCAGGTAAGATAACATAAGTTAGGTAAGATGGGTAGAGTGAGGCAAAGCAAGATAGTCAAGTAACTGGGCAGCTACCCTTCCACATGGCCTGAATCTTAACCCTGGTTGCAGGTAAAGTTTATCTGCATATCCCTCAAACTACAAAGAATTCCTGTTCACAGCTCTTAGTGGAAGTGGCTTTGATGGATTAAAGTGGTGATGTATTTAGAGCTTTCAGTAACAGACTGCTGCAGCTCATCTATCACAGGATCACAACCACTACTCAAAAGTTATCCAATAATTAACTTGAGTCTTTAAAAAAAAAAGAAATCACCATTTAATCTGTACTTGAGTCTTCTTCCATCAATAAGAGGCAATCCTTCTACAACCTATGAAAAGAGAAATTGGAAAAGCACACTATCATCACCCTTGCATACACGAGATACGTCACACATGTGTATACTGTCCTGCTATCTCTTAAATTTCAGCATGCCCAAGGAAGCAGACCTCTCCAAAGTAAGCACACCTTGTAGAGGCTACCCCAGAGGAAACAATTCCACCTTCAAAAATGTTCCTTGAACCTAAATCTATTCACTAACTTGACATGCTGAGACTCCTCCAAGAGCCACCTATCTGTCCCAGCCAGGTCCTGGACCCTCCCAAGACCAAAGATGCTTCTAAAAACATCATTCTGCATTTGGTAGAGCCGTAGCTCAGCAATCTGCTGTGAACCCCATTGCTTATGAAAAAAGGTGCCACCCTACTCTCCTCACTTGAGTCCCTGGCCAACCACTCAGCTCCCACCCACCCGCAGTGTCCAGTGTACTAGATGTTGTGTACCCTGCACCTCCTTACTCTGCCTGAAGATACATGGCCACCCCATAACATCACCTGCTCCAGGAGGAGCCAACCTCAAGGGCAAGGCCCACACAGGAGAAGCTACGACACACATGCTATAGGTGGACAAGGGCACAGGCCACCTGTCCAGGCCATCTCATTTTACCTCCCAAAGGCAATACTTGGAAACAGCCATGCTTTCAAAGCATCCAACAAGCAACAGGTATCATGTGTCTAGAGTTCCTTATCAGATATGAAAGAAAACCCAGGGGAAAGGTAAAACCTGTCCGATCACCAGATTAGCCACCTCCACATACTCACTTCAAATGATCTGTATCTCTCAAAGGTGTTTAGCATATACTGTGCTGAGCTTTCAACTGTGACTATAAGTACATATTTGACATACACCACGATATAGATATGCAGTTTGAACATACATTTGATTTAGAACTGTCCAAACTGCTTTCCCTAATAAACATCAAGCTAGCCCTACCCTATATTACCTTATGTAGCTGCTGTGTCACCACTGCAACAACCAAAGGCCCCTTCCTGTAGAGCTGGCCACAGGTGCAACTGGCTCTGGAGCCTGTGTCCACCTGTCACTGGCATTTGCCATGACAAAAGAATTGGTCCTTGGTCTGTAGCTGGCCAACTTGCAAAGCTCTAAGAATAAGATTCTTACAAAAATTATGTATTACTTAGGAATCTCATATTTCTTTATGTATATCCAGGTAAAAAACTATAGTAAAAGAATAAAAACTTCATAATGGAAACAAACTTTAAAGATAAAGCATGACTGAAAAATTCTTAAAATGTTATTGACGTACTGCTCAAAGGCATTAAAGATCAGAAACTTGTACTTAACCAAAATGTGAGTCCATTGAGTGCCACAGCTTATCAATTAAAGATTTAAAATGCTTCACTTGACAGAATACATGGTGAAAAAGAATCTCCCACACATATACCTCCCTGAGTCAGGCCAATGTGCAAACTAGCCTATTCTTTTCTATTTGGTTTGGAAAGTTAACACTTGAAAAATCAGTATGGCCCGGGAGTGGAGTTCTGCTAATTAAAACCAACAGCAGCTTCTAACCTTAAAACTGATGTGAATTCATTTATGTAACATGGAAAAGTTAGGAAAGCCTCACAACGCTACATCCTGCCAGCAAAAACTTACCTTTCCAGGGCTGGCCAGATAGCTCAGTGGACTAAAGCACCTGCTTAGGCAGAACACAGCAACTGGGGTTTGACCCCTAGTGTGCTGTGCTAGCCCTGCCCCCACAATTAAGACTGGGCATGGTAGCCCACGCCTGTAATCCCAGCACTTTGGAGGCTGAACACAGAAGAATCACTGCAAGTCTGATCCACATAGTGAGACCCTATAGACCCTGCAGACCCTGTACTAAATACATAAAAACAAAAACTTACCTTTCCAATTGGCAGCAGAGAGAACAGAACTTGAACAAAGAACCAGAGGAGGTACAGCCCACCAGCCTGAGGCTCCCACAGGTCACACAGTGCTGGCAAGGGAGGCGGGAAGCTCAGGAGGCTAGGGTCATCCTGCCGGCACAGGGACAGCAGCAGGAAGACAGTGACTGGCAGGCCCAGCATGATGAGCAGTGCACCTGCGGGTAGGCAGGTGTGTGAAACTTGGCTTCAGCCAGCTCCAGCTTGCTGGTTAGTAAGTCATGTGAGTGCCTAAGGCCTGAGCTCAGGCCCAGCTACTGATCTGAAACCAACTCTCTGGACCCATCAGAACTCTGCACCTCTGCATGCTGACTTCAGAGAAAGCAACTGTGGACCTCAGAGCAGGAAACACAGATACCCAGCAGCCCAACAGCTATGCCCCAGCTCAGAACTCAGCTCCAGGTATTTCCCCCAGCAACCAGAGGGGTGAGAGAGGCCAGCAAACCCACGGCCATTCACTTGGAAACAATCAGTCTATTTTTAAAAATTTTGTATCCATGAATTTCCAAAAATCAAAACATATCACTTTCCTGTCAAGTGTGCAGACTGTGGCGATGCTGGACACCCTGCAATGACCGGCCAGCCGGCCAAGCGCCACCACTTGTAACACTCGCGCAGGCAGGACTGGGGACACTTTGGCAGGCACTTTCCTCGCCTAGCTCACTGGGCCCATCTACTGCCAAACTCAAGACTGTGACTTTGATCCCCAGGTCTGGGCTTCGCAGTCATCCTGCACCCATCAAGCACCGCCCTCTCACATACTGTTGAGTCAGACTCCTTTACGTCTTCTCTGCACTCAGCCCAAAGCCTATAACATCCTGCTGGAAAATGCTTAGACACAGCCATACTGATACTCTGTCCACTCCACAATTAGCCCCCGAAGGCCCTGCCTGCCCAGGCCTGGACAGGACACCTACCAGGGACACCTCCAAACTCCAGCTCCCTCCTCTGAGGGGTGGCCACCTGAAACATTCTCAGAGAATCGGGCTCTTTGGCAACAAGTTTTTCTTCCTTAGAACTGATTTTACTGAACTTGATCTCTTCTCTTCTTGGGCGAAGGCTGTGCTCAGTAGACACATAACTGCTTTCTTGGGACATGGTGAATCTTTCCTAGTTAAAACAGAAAGTATTAAAATACCCATGCCAACAATTTTTCAGAGGCAACTCTACTAAGGAATCCAGCATCCCAACACAGCAGATACAGCAGGAATGAACCTGTGAAATTACATTCAGTTTTAGACCAGATTACAAACTGCTTTAAGAGGGAAAATAATGGTAACAAAGAGCTGCCCAAGGTGACAGTAACTTGTGTGTCTCTGTGAGGGGCGCCCTTCTCCTGCTTTGTACCTGAGGTTTTCTGTGAGGCATGTCGTTCCCCTCACTCGGCTCAGGCTCGGGCTCGGGCTCGGGCTCAGGCTCAGGCTCAGGCTCAGGCTCAGGCTCAGGCTCGGGCCTTCCATTGTATGTGGTAATGCTGTTCCCAAATGGCTTCTAAGTATAATATAAGACAGTGATAGCAAGTTAATGCTGAAAAAGTATGCTGTGAAAGGTTATTCTCAATATTTTAATTTTTTTTAAACTTAACTATAGCCAGGTATGGTAGCACATGCGTATAATTCCAGCATTCAGGACACTGAGGCAGGATGATTTCCAGAAGTTCTGCTTTTTTTAACTTTTTTTTTTGAACTCAGACCCTTGCACTTGCCAGACAAGCGCTTATTCTGCCATCTCCCCAGCAGAAGTTCTAAATTCAAGGCCAGCCTGAACTTCACTGCAAGACCATGTTTAAAAAATAAAAATTTAACTATAAATAGTGTGCATATAGTCCAGTTTTTTTTTTTAAGATTATTAAATGTCTTTGTTTTATTTTGTTCAAAAAAGAGGTGAAACTACATAAAAGGAATACGAGATAACTTTTACTCTAATTCTCGTAAAAGGTGTCTCCCCGCTTGGTCTATCATCTAACTACCTGCTGCGTAAGACCTACACCTCATGTGCCCTGACATGCTTTGGCAGGTGCTCTGGCAGTCTGTGCACTGAAATGACCACCCTAAACAGGGAGGGGACCAGGCATGAGCTGTGAGAGCAAGAACATCTGTCACAGTTACATCTCTTTTCACAGTGAGCTCTTATACAATGTAAAAACTCAGGTAAACCTACAAGCAGTGTCTATTTCAAATTTAAGCATTTTTAAGATAATATTAAATACTATTATTGGGGTAACAGGAGAATATTAGAATTGAACCCAGGGCCTTGGCCCTGAGCTATAGATCCCCATCCCTTTTTAGAGTCAAGGGTCTGGGGGAACTACCTACTCGGGGCCCCCCTACTGTCCCTCGCTTGGACAGGAGCTTTCTTTCCCTCAATAAATCTATTCTGCTCATTAAAAAAAAAAAAAAATAGTCAAGGGTCTTGCTTAGTTGGTAAGCTGCCCAGGTCTAGGCTTGAACTTAACAGTCCTCCCGTCTCAGCCTCCTAGACTGCTGGATAAACAGCACTTCTTATAACTTAACATTCTTTTAAAAAAGAATTATGCTTTCCACAAGAAAGTTTTAATCTTAAAATTAATGTGTTACTCCAACTTCCCACAATGAACATAATCATTATAATTGCAAATGGATAGTAATAAAAATTAAAATTCAATTAAAAAATTGATGTGTCACTGACACTTTAATATTATTAACTGCGAGCAACTCAAGCATGTGCAAGGAGGACAGTGTTAGATGGATGAAGCATACACTGTCCAAGAATAACAAGTTACCAAGACAAGTGGAGTCAGTTTAACTTCCAGAATCTCCCTCCTCATCTCGGTCACATCCGCCTGATGGGAAGCAGAGGTGGATCTCCTGGAACCTTTAAGTGGCCGCCCAGGGGACTGGGAGCGTGAGCGAGAGCGAGAGCGAGAGCGAGACCTGCTGCCACGACTGCCACGACTGCCACGGCTCCCACGGCGTCTGGAGGGAGAACTGGATGCTGAGCTGCTCTTCCTCTGCTTGAAGGATGTTAAAGGCTGGAGGGAAGGATGGGTGCAAAGAGCTCGTCACCAGCACGCAGAGCCACTCACACTGACCGACTCTGACCCGTGTGGCAGAGGCCTGGTAGCGAGATCAGGGCACTACAAAGACTGGCAGCCACACCCTGTGTCCTCTCGCTTTCCTGACTCCCTCCAATGTGGCTACTTCCAACAAGAGGGAAACAGACAAGGCAAAGGAAATCAGCACACAGCTGAGTAAGGAATCACCCCCACAGCTTGTAGGAACCCCAGGGGATACCAGGGCACTGCCCCCCCACCCATCCTACCAAAGGCTTCTAGGACTAGGGAGGGGTCTCACTTGAATACAGCCCCTTAGAATTTTGGGTCTCATCCTCAAGCCATTACAGCTTCTTCTACCTTACTCAAACAAAAGCACAACCAGCCACCAGCAGGCCTGCAGATAAAAATCAGGAAGAGTACTTCCTGGTCTGAGAACTATCCAAAATTCCACTTCCAGCGAGAAACAAAGGTTATCAGAACAGGCCCCACCCATTTCCTTCCACCAGGCCTGGAGCAGCCTCCAGGTGCAACTGGTAGGTGCAACTTTCTCCTGGGTGCCTGTAAAATGGTCCGCAGGATATGGGTCCCAATGTGACTGACCCACAGCAGGCACAAAAGTGACAACAGATGCAGACACTTGCAAGCATTTTCAGATATCTCTTTTCTTCATAATTTATATGGCATATTTATTTATCTACTCATTTTGAGATAGGGCCTCACTGTGTTACCCAGGCTGTCCCCTAATTTGTGACCTGCAGTCTCAGATTCCTAAGTAGCTAGGCTTAGGCCGCACTATCTGACACAAGCATTCCTACCCAGGGCTCCCTGAACAGGTAACAAGCTATGGAACAGACCCAGAAGTAACAGAGGCCACCCCCACCATCCGAAGCCTGGCCCAAGAGTGGAAGAACACTACTGAACCCCGCCTCTGGCTCCTGCTTCCCTCCACTGCCCGAACTGCCACCCTCATCTGACACCTAGCCAAGGCTGTCACCCCCAGTCTGCAGTGGGTAGCTCTCACCTGACCATTTTCCATCTCCCTCAGCACTCGGGTCACCACCTCAGTCACCTCCTGAAACTCAGGATCCTTCCCTCCTCTCTCTGCCCAACACCAGCAGGGCAAACTCCAGCCACAAAACAGACTGAATCCCATGAGGCAGAGAGCCTGTAGGTCTGTGCAGATGAGGTTGGAATGGGACACCCATCTCCCACATGGTGGGGAAGAACAATGGGTCTTACCTTGATATCATTCTCTTTCAACTCCAGTTCAGTTCCATCTTTGTATTTTACAGAATAGAGCTGGGATTTGCTATCATAGTTCAGAATTTCCACTTCATAATAGAGGGAACTCCCAGGCCACCGACCTCTTACCACTTCACCATCAGCAAATTTCCTACTTGGCATTTTCCAAAATTAGTCTAAACAGCATTAAAGAAGAAAACTCAGTCAAACTCAGTTTGTTTTCATAAGTAATCATTAAATCCAACATTTTAGAATTATTAAGTGGTCAATAAGGTAGGAGCAAAGCAGCTTCCAGAGCACCAATATATTACTCCTCATTTCAAGATGAGAAAAGTGAAGCTTAAGGTTAACTTTTGCCCAAAGGCACAAATTTCACACAGATGTGTGAAATAGCAAGACACTTATCCAAGCTTCACTGTATCTCATTTTAGAATCTCTTTACAGGGGGCAGGGAGATGGCTTAGTAGAATAAGCACTTCCCTGGCAAGCGCAAGGGCCTGAGTTCAATCCCTGTTTCTACCAAAAAAAAAAAAAAAAAGAATCACTTTATAGGGGACAACAGAGCCACAAAAGTGCATGCAAGTGACAAGAAGGATGAAATGTGACCAAAAGTAACAGATATCAAGTGGTTTATACCCAAAAAATGCTACCCACATACTGTGACCAAAACTGAGGGTAAATCTAAAAGGTCCACTTTCTGATTTAGAAATCTGAATACTATATTTGAAGTACTTTAAAATGCAATTAACCACATGTTAACAAATCATCTTAGTTAATTTGTTTTTGAGACAAAATACCTAACACCCAAAGTTAAGAGAGGAAAGGTTTATTTCATTCACAGTTTGTAGAGGTTTCAGGCCCTAATTGGCTGGCTCCAGGGCAGAAGAGCATTCAAAGGAGAGCCGGGGAGATGGCTCAGTGGAATAAGTGCTTCCCTGGCAAGTGCAAGGGCCTGGGTTCAATATCCAGTTCTGCCAAAGAAAAAACCCAAAAAAACAAAGAGAAGCATTCAAGGTGGGCAAAGCAAGGGAGGGGCTGACCTTAGCAGCTTTTTCTGTATCTTTTATACTCTGTCTAGGCTACTGTATTGGAATAGAGTGCTCCCAACCTAATCAGTAGACTAAGTTAGCTATCAAACACCCTTAATCCCCACATCAAACACTCAAGATTCAGCCACCTCTGAAAACCCCCCACCTATGATGGCATGTACCTTTGAGGGGACACACAGCCATAACTACCATATTGAAAATAGTATCTACCAAACAGATTGGAAAAATCAAAGAGGTGCAATTAACATCATTATAACCTACCAAAAGGAAGGAAAATAATTTCATATCTGTACTGAGTAGCAAATCTCCAGCTTATTTCACAAAGTTTCTTTCAGCGCAAATATACCAACACTAACTGCCAACCATTCACTCAGGCCAGCATACATCTGGCCTATATCAAAGTCACTCCCTTAAAACTACCACAGACATCAACTCCATCACAACATTCTTTCCGATCCACAAGCCAGAACATGGCATGATCACAAAATACAGTGTATGTTTATAAGCATTAACAGTGAAAGACTCTGCCACTAATCCTCAATATACTCTCCCTTTGCTTCAAATATACGATTCCATTGTCCTTGCCCTCTTTCTGTGCCAGATCATGTGAATAAGATGGATGAGGACACATGGTCATGTTTTTACAAGCCTGCCTTTCTATTTCACCACACTTAATAGCAGCATTCACTGTAGTTTTGATCATTAAAAACTCTGGAAAGAGGATTTCCAGAATTGCTTCTGAAAGTAGCCAGAACAGGACCCGGAGAGATAACTCAGATTTTCTAAGCACTTGCTGGCATGCGCAGGGTTCTGAGTTCAATCCCTGGTACCGCAAAAAAAAAAAAAAAAAAAAAAAAAAAAAAGTAGCCAGAAGTGTTGGGGAGTCCTCTGAGAATTCAATGCAATGTCTTTTACAGTAACAATTATTTAAAATGTAAACGTTCACTATATTTTTATCATACCTTGCATACATCTCAAGAAGTCACAAACAACCCTCAAAAATCCCCATACAAGAGATCTGTGTGGCACCCATCAGCTGGCTGCAGGATCCCAGGAAGTAGCCTCTCCTCCAGGTGACTCACACTTCACATCAAAGTTGGTGCCTCGGACCAACCAACCCCTCCAACACCAACTGAAGCAGAAAGAGGCAGACACTATAAAAGCTATATTCCCCCCAAATCAATTGTGTCTACAACTAAGCAATTCTCAGTGGATCATTGGAGCACACTGATACCCATTTCACACTTCTGTCAGAGCTGACCATACAATAAGCACAACATTTAAGGATGGCTGAGAACTGAGGAACTAGGAAATACAGGTTACCTCCCCAGGCCTCGCAAAGGAAAAAAGCCTTTTCCCACTTAACATCTTCACTGTTAATCACCTGAGATAACCAAGCTTGCTGTTTAAATAAATGGTCCCCAAATATGGAAGAAAACACAAGGGCAAATCTGCTGTTTAGAGGTTATCAGTGCGTTCTCTACACACCTGAGAAGGCAATCGCTGGGGAATGAACAGATTTGAGCCTTCAGAATGAAAATGGGCCTGGCTGCAGTCACCTGAGGGGTGCGAGGGGGCGTCGGACACCTGTGGACAAGAAGGGGCACAAAGCCGGAAGCTGACGGCAGCAAGCAGTGACTATTTCAACACGTAACTAACTCCCCACCTCTAAGCACAAAGGGGAAGGAAATGAAAAGTGCCTCTTTCCTCCTCTGGCGCCCCTGCTCCTCCCTGCACCCCTCAGACCAGACTTCTCCCCATACTTCCTACAGGTCAGCAGGAGTTATAAGGAAACATGTCTTTCTCCAGCACTGTGCCAGTGAAATTTCAAACACCATTCGCTTTTGAAATATGAGCCTGGGGACCTCGGGGCTTTAAAGGGGTCTTGGACACACCCTTACAGGTTCTGAAAATTTTGTTAGTTGGCATTTTTACACACACCTACTACACATCACATTACTGTCTGTACAATCAAGACACAGGGAAAAATCAAAACCATTCTTCTATACCAATTAAATTCTGAGATAAGCAAATGACAACTGTTCAGTCTCTAAACCCAGGTTTTTTTAAAAGACTAGGGACTGGGGTGAGGCACAGTAGTAGAGCGTGCATCTGCCCTGGGCGGAGACTTGGTAGTGACCTCTTAGGTGCTTGGAAAACAAGGCAAACCACCACTGGCTCAGGGACCGTTACCTCACACAGATCCCCGACGGTGACGCCGCGCCGTGGGGCGCAGGCTGTTCGCACAGCACTGAGCCGCGCGGCGGGATCCTCGCGCAGCTCCGAGGCTCCCCGCCAGAGAGGCACACGGCCTTCCGGCGCGGTGCTCGTCCTCGGCCCTCGGGGCCCCACGCCTCTCTTGGGACGCTCCCTCCCCTGTCACCAGCGCCAGGAGGCCCTGCACCTGCCCCTTGCTTCTCCAAGCTAACCGAGATGCGAAAGAAGGCGGCCCCGGGGACCCCGGCTCGATGACCGACGCCCACGCGGAGTAGGCGGCCGTCATCGGGGAGCCGCAAGCTCAGGGCGCGCTGCGCCCCGGCCACGCAGCGATCGCGGCGTCCGCGCGTCCCCGCGCAGCCGCGGGACAAAGGCCCGGTCCCGCCGCCAGGAAGTGCGTGGTGCCGCCCGCTTCCGCTGCCGCCCACCCATCCCCGCCACGCCCAGGGTCCGCGCAGTCTACGGCCCAATGGGGCCGGGGACCGGGGTGGAAGCCGACGGTATGGCGGCGGCGCTCACCTGCACCAAGCTGCGAAGACAACAGCCGCCAGGACAGGTACCGCGGTGCCAGCGACCGACCGCCGCGCTGCCAAACCAGGCCCAGGCACGCCCGGGGCACGCCCCGGACACGCCCCCGAAAGGCCTTCGCGCTCCCATTGGCTCTTGGCCGTTTGAATCGCGGTCGGCGCTGCCGGTTGGCCGCGTATTGTGGCGCGCCCTGCTCTCCGTGAGGCCGCGAGTCGCGCCTGCGCACCCGGGGCCACGCCCGCCTTATCTGAGCTGCGCAGACGCTGCCCAGCTAAGCGCCCCGGAGCGGCCGCGGGGAAGGCGGGGAGCGCGCGCCGGGCGCGGGCGGGGCGGCCTCGCAGGGGCGGGGCCCGGTTCCGGCTGAGCGCGGCCTTCATTCCTCAGAGGCCGCGAGGTCCGGCTCCCGCCCCTCTCCGAGTCTGGGAGCCGGGGTAGTCAGTTCCCCCACAGCCCTTGCTGAGCACCCGCAAGTGCGTCCTGCTTTCCTGCTCCTGCGTGAACGCGCCGCCCAGCGGGCTTCCCTTGGACCCTGGTCCGGCCCGACCCGGGTAGCTCTCGTGAGCTGCGCCTTGCGCAGCCCTGCGTCCACCGCGCGACCGCGACTGGCCTCTCGGGGCAGGACTTTCGTGGCGCTCCAAACCCTGAGCCTGTTTTGAGTCCCGCGGTGAGGCGTGGGCCGAGTGCACAGCTTTGCGGGCGAAGAAGTTGTGCCCTGCGGGAGCCAGATGCGTGTCCGCTGGGTCCTGTACACTTGTTTTTTAAAAACTTCATTTTAAACCTTAAGTTAAGTCAACATAAAACGAAGTTGCAAGGTTATTTTAGAGTTAACTTAATACTTAATAAATTATCAACGAGTGACATTTTTAGAATAAAACTGATATTGGCATCAGGGAAACTAAGCGATAATTGTTCACTTCTAGTTAAAGGATTTAAGGAAATTGTGAAAGCTCAGATACATATTTAGGCACCTTTCTCAATAAAAGGATCTATTGGTGTTTTCCTGTTTTTTTAAAGACTGCTAAAAACCATGAGATTTGGAAGTAGAAGATGCTCAAGTTTAGTTTTCAGAAAAATGCTTGCCAGCCACAATCAAGGCGCACAAGGATAAAGTGCCCCCCCACCAATGAAAAGTGAGCCCCGCTGAGCCAACCCAAGAGCCCAGGTGGGACCGGAACTCTTTAGGGGGAAACGTGTCCTCCCAAGCAGGCTTTGCTGCTGCTCCCCGGGAGACTCTAGCTGTCAGGAAACCCCCAAGTCAAATTTTGTGCAACAGGAACTCCAGTTGGACTCAATTGGTACTGTTTTTATAAGGAACACCTTCAATATGCTGGAAACTGGAGAAAGCTTCGTTTATAATGTAAAGGCACTGAGCCAGCTGACAAACACCCTTCTGCTCATGTCAGCAAGAGCGATTTCTGTACACACAGGTGTGGAGTCTGCCTGACAGGATGCACTGATTGTGTCATTTGGATGTTTGCAGCACTTATTCCGTTTTCTTAATTTGGAACTTTAAGTTTTAAATGTTTATTAATAAATTAGGGGGGCTGGAGAGATAGTTCAGTAGAATAAGCACTTGCCTGGCAAGCGCAATGTTCTGAGTTCAATGCCCAGTACCACAAAAAAAAAAAAAGAAGAAGAAGAAGGGGAACTCTACTGCAATGAATGGAGCTAAGTATTCTGCTGTGAGCAGCTTTGGTAAAGGGATTTAAAGGAGGTACAGTATATTCACTTCATTGTCTTAGTGGCAGAAAGAGATAAAGGGTCAGGACCTGGTATAACACTGATACTGACTGGCCTTCATTTGCTGACTTCTTGCCTCTGCCAGCTGTAGCTTGAAGCACTTCCTGTGTTGACTGATTTAGCCTGGTGACAGCAGTGAGGGGCAGGTGTTGTACAGCTGAGGAAACGGTAGGCCCTTCCCCACACTTGCCAAGGCCTCTGTTTTCCACACCACCTGGGGTAGGACTGCCCAACGCAGGGCTTGAGCAAGTGTGGGCCCGCTCCCTGCACTCTAGACCTGCAGAACTGAAGCACTGAGCCAGCGCAGCCTGAGTTTTACTAAGCCACCTCCCCAGGCTGCAGTTTGAGAATCCCTGTCAAACAGGAAGGTAGTGGCAACATTAGTGATCTCTTTTCATGGGTTTGCTTTCTAGAACAAATGCTAGAGTTGCTCCAACACATGTGTGTTCCCAAAGGTGGAGACTCCAGGTGTGGTGCCTGAGCTGGAGAGGCTGGTAGAGGGGTGGCTGGGCCTCTGGGAGAGGATGGGTGCTGCCAAGTCTTGATGGGTGCCCTTCCCTGTACCTCAGATCCTCTTGAGGGGTATTTTTTATGTATTTTCTTAGTTTTGGAAAACTATCTTTTACTGGCTGTGGAACCTGTGTATTCTTAAAACATCAAAAGAAATTCTTTTGCTTTTATTTTGAAATTATAATAAAGAATTTCAAACAAAGGTAAAGGAAGTTTAGACTGAATGAGGCCATGCCCTCAGGGAGTACAGCTTGAACAAAGCTGGGCTCTGGAGGTCTTCCTGACACCATGGGTTCTCAGGAGGTCCTGGCCCTGAAAGAGAGGAATGCATGAAAGGCTGAGCCTCCTTATATTCCTTCCCACCCAGCTGAAGTAGATGAGCAGCAGAATTACCAGGTTCTCTGATGGCCACAAGTTTGACTCTCTTTTCCATGGCATCTAGTAGGTGACTGTTGAATTCATTGATTTGTTGATTGAGTGCTTGATTGGTTGGGTGGAAATAAGAGGGGTGATTCTAAGATTAAGGACTCAACACAAAGTGAAACACATGAAGACCAGCAAGCCAGAATGATGACCCGTGATCAGGAACACCGAGAACATTAATAATGCTCTGCTCTAGCAAGAGATTCTGTTTCTTTGCTGAGATGCCTGGTCATCAGGAATGTGACATCCTGCTTCACAGCCCTTCAGGAGCATAAAGTCCCACAGGGTCAATATGACTACCTACCCTGGAAGTGACTAAGAATGAATGCAATTACTCATGTTGGAACTCAACATAAGTTCATTCTATCTCAAATTCACCAAGTTGCCATTTTAAATCAGTATAAATAGCACATGTTCACAAAGGTTTTATGCATTTGTTTTTTATCTAATGCTTTTGACTCCTCCTGTGGCACACACTTAAATATCAGACGAGATCTTCTGTCTTTTTGCCCCTGGGTTCACCTGTGCTTTGCAGTGCTGAGGCTGGAACCCAGGGCCTGGGGCTGCTATGCCTGCACTGGCCACTGAACTGCCCTGCGGGGCTTCATGCAGTACTCTAAAAACATAAAAGGTCATTTCACCACTCAGTAAGTAATTATTGTACTTTTAACATTTCATTAATAACTGCTTTAAAATCAGCCTAAAATGTGTGCATACATATTTTGAGAATCTTACAGGGAACAGCTCCAGGTGTGTGGCACGACAGAGAGGTCTCCAGCATTTCTTGCCTTGGGTCCCTTAGGAGCTCAGCTCCTGCACCTTCTTTTTGAAGGCCCCTTCCCACCCTCTGTGCCTTCGAGTCCTGCAGAGTTCCTGATCTCCAGATGGCCTTCTTTTTCCCCTCTCTTGGAAGACTGCTTTTTCCAGAGGCCTCAGCTCTAGCAGAAGCTCACTGGGTACTGCTTCCCACCTGGTCACTGCAAATGTGCAGGACAGGGAGGACATTTTTATGCCTTGTGTACCTGGTTCCTTGGTTATAAAAGCGTCCTATGTGCTCTTAAAAGCCAGGCTGAGGTAAGCTTTCCCTTGAGGTCTGGATACCCAGCTCCCAGAAGCTAGTGACACATCAGCGTTGCTCTGTGTCTGTCCTGGGTGACTAACCCCAAGCTGGTCCTGGGGCCTCTGAGGTGCAGCATGTCTGCCTTTCTAGGGACTCAGAGCATTCACTTCAGGGAGCAAGGAAAGGGCTGCTGCCATCTGTGTGCTGTCCACAGTGAGTCCCAGTGCAATCCGATCTGTTTAAAACACATGGAGGGTGATGATGTAAAATGTTTGAGATAAATATTTAGAGTCAGATTTGTATAATTATTCATTTATATTTCTTCATTTTGCTTGTGCAAGAGCACTCTTGACTGAGGCAGCATAAGACCCACATGGAGCACCGAATTGTGCTGTTCCCAGCATGGCTACAGTGCGACAAGTAACCCCAAAGCCACGTGTGGAGGGATGGTTCCCGGCTGGGTGCTGTGGGGAAGTATGGCACCTTTGAGGGTGAGGTGCAGCGGAACATTAGGTCACAGAAGACATGTTCTTGAAGGAAGCTCTGGGACCACAGATATCTCACCCTCTTTTCCACATCCAGCTCTGAGGTGAGAGGTTTCCCTGGACCACACATTCCCCACCATTGTGTGTAGCCTCAGCCTAGTAGGAAACAACAGGGCAAATGACCATGACTGGACCTGCAACACATGAGCCAGAACAAACTCTTTGTAAGAAACTGATTTATCTCAAGTGTTTGTTTCCATAAATGACTACAAAAAAAAAAATTATATATATATATATATATATATATATATATATATATATATATATATATATATATGTTGTCTTTCAAAACAGAACTGCAGCATAGATTGGTGTCCCCCAAAAGCTGCATGTGCTCACAGGTGGGCTTTGGGGAGTGACTGGATGTCACAGGCTTATACCTGAGTTGGGCTACTGTGGCAATGATCTGTCTCCCTGGCTCCTCCCTTGTTAGAGTCAGGATTTACAAGGGAAAAGATTTAACTCAGGGCACATAATTTATAAGATTATTTATAATATTCACCCAAAGAGCCAAATGCAAAAGGGTGTGGGAGATGTGTACACACCCTAGAGACCTAAAGAATGTGGCTGAGGGCCTGGATCCCATGACAGTGTCCTCTGGGAGCCTAAGAAGAAACCTAGGGGAGCCCTTGGCCAAGTCTCACACAATTCTGTATCAAGGAAGTTCCCAGAGGCCAGTGGTAGAAGCTAGAAAGTCTGTGCCAGCAACTGAGAGATCTGCACTGGAGCAAGGAAGTGACACCAGCCATCCTCCTTGACAGGGAGGACCCAAGCTCCTCTGATGAGAACAGCTGAGTCCACACCAGGAAAGCCAGCATGACAAGTTTCTCCAGGAAAACCAACAGCAACATCTTCCCCTCCAGTTCTCCTCTCACACTGCTGGCAGCAATCCTCAGGGGGCCTCCGTGCCCAGCACCGTGCTGACTCAGCTCAGATGGGTATGCTGTTGGTCCTTAGTTACCCCCCACACCCTTTCTCTCTGATTCCCTCTGCCATTGCTGTGAGCAGCTGGCCTCCCTCTGCCATACTGCCTTGCCTTGGAGCCAGCTAACTATGGACTAACTCTAAAAAACCTCTCCTCCTGTAAATTGTGGGGATCGGGGAATCTCAGTGACAAAGTAAGACAAGTTACTTGAAAGTTGCAGAGTTGGCTTCACAGCTGCTTGACAACTAAATACTAACTGGCAGGGGCAGCATTATAGTAGCATCTCCAAAATGCAATTCCTGTGAGCAAAGGCTATTTTTTAAACTTTTCTATTTTTCTCCCCATTTCACTTTTCCAATATTCCTTGGGTTGATCTTCCTACCAGCAGTGACTGCGTATGTCAGGGACAGAGCAAGCGTCTCCACAGGGAAGTATGCCTGAATCCATATCTTTACACCATGTTGTTCTGCAGCAACTTGGGCCCAAAGCACCAGAGCCATCAACCAGGGACTAAAATGTGAGCCAATATATCTTTCTTGCCTCATGTTGTTTTTCTCAGGTATTTCTCACATAATTGAAAGGCAAATATACTATTAACAAGTCTTTACTACATTCAAAGGGCAAAGTGAGTTCTTATTACTTGGCTTATGAAAACAGACTCAGGAGCACTCCTGCACACTGCAGTAATATCCCCTCAGCTGGCACCTCTGTGTCCTGTCCTGGCAGGGCCCCACCATGCCAGAAAGCTTGCAGGGGCGTGAAGGGCTCAGTACTGCCACAGCTCAGCTGCTGCTGGGTATCATGTTTCCAGTACTAAAACAAATGAACATGAAAAACCTGGAACAAACACAAACATGGCTTTTAAAAGCTCAAGGCCTCTTCCTGGGATGATCCTGTCCCTTGACAGTGGCCACTTGAGGAATGACCTGATTTGCTATTCACACTAGGTGGTGGCTTCAGCGCGCTGACAGCCAGCCTCTCTTGTGTTCATGGTGCTCTGCTTCCCCGTGTCTCGAGGGCCCCTGCACATGTTGCCTGCCCCTCTCTCACCTCCTCATAGGAGTGGGGTTCATGCTCTCTGGGCTCACCTCTTTGGTACAGTATATTCTGATTAAAATCCTTTCTTATCACTTGTCATGGTTACTTTCTCATCACTAAGACAAAATACCTGACAACCAAAGTTAAAGGAGAAGAGATTTATTTTGGCTCACAGTTTGCTGAAGTTTCAGTCCAGAGGTGGCTGGATCCAAGGCATGGCCATAGGGTGGAGGAGAAAGAGCTTATGTCATGTGACGAAGATCATATGGGGCTGTAAGTGAATGCAGAGAGGGGAGTCTGCCTCTGGGGAGCTGTTCAGCACCTACAGGCAGGGCGGCCTCAGGGCTGTGGGTGAGCACTGTTGGGAGACAGCCCCAACCTGGAGGTAGCATACTGATAGTTTCACAGATAAGGAAGCCTTTGACACCTATGAGTTTGAGAGAGCTCTTCCCTGAGGTTTGGAAGCATCTTGGAATCTAAAGCTGTTGGACTATATCTATGTGTCCTGTGATTGTGACCTACAAGTCCAGGCAGTGCCCTTCACATCCTTGAGCGTGGTCTGCCCACTGGGCACTGTGGCCGGCCCTTCCCAGACAAGGCAGTGTTGGGCCTTTTCACCACCCATGTGGCTAAGGAAGGAGCCAGGCTGGTGCCTGAGGGTCCCTTGCCACCCACACCCACAGTAAGGCCACTGCACTTTGCATCATGAATAAGGAGTGCTGGGACACAATTTTCACTGCTGCTTGGTTTGACTCCCTTTCTAACACCTGGACCATCGAACCTGTGCCACGTGTGGCCAGGTGGTAACATGGGACTGTGCCAGGGGCTGCAGCAGAGAATCTTCTGTCTCTTAAAGAAAAAAATTTATGGCCAGGGAGATGACTCAGTAGAATAAGTGCCTGCCTGGTAAGCACAAGGTCCTGTGTTCAATCCCCGGTTCTGCAAAAAAAAAAAAAAAAGTTATTATAAGAAAAAAACAATTTGCAATCCACAGATGGAGAGGGGTGGCAAAGCAAAGTGGTGATAACCAGAGGGTCTCTAACAAGGAGGAGCAGGTATCTCTAGCCTGTTCCTCTGCCCAGCAGGGAAAACCGAAAATAAGGCCAGAGCCTTCCTGTGGCTCTGCCCTGGGGGCAGCTCAGCTTGGAAAAAAGTGTCTGGCCTTTGTTTTTTTCTGTTCCAAGTTTTTACACAGGAAGGAGGGGGTGCAATTTGCATGGGGCCAGGCAAGGGGTGAAGGTACCTCTATCGCAGCCCTGGACTGTTCAGGAGGCCACTCCAAGGTGTACACTCCACACTGGCTCTGGTCTTTAGTACCACAAATCTGTGGAGCGGATCCAATCATAACCAAATGGGTAAACAAGAAAAAGCAGGAAATAGGAAGCACAAAGGTCGACCCTTGTGATATGTGGGAACAGCAATGGGCTGTGCGTGACAGGCCGTGGATCAAGTATACCATTCTCCTGGGGCAGGGGACAGACCAAAGCCCACAGGCTGCTTATAGAAGTACTACAAGGAAGGCATGAGGTTGTTGCTCACCATGACATCCAAGGCCATGAGAGAGGCAGGCCTGGCCTCACCTTGAGGCCAAAGTTGGGGACATTAGGCAGGGGCCTTCTGGCCTCCCTGGTTCAGGGTATCCTTCCATCCTCTGCAGTGGGGACAAGGGTCCTATTCTGTGGGGAGGAAGCTGTGAGCCTGGCCCAACCAACACATGGGGACAGGTTCGAGTCAAGTTGGAGAAGCTTAACAGTCATCCCTATTGCCAGACTCTGGTACCAGCACTGCACCCATAGCCATTGCTTCTGTGTTTCCACATTGCTCAGGGTCAGAGCCTGGTCATATGTGGCCTTCACCACCCTGGAGTGTGGGACAGGGCCAGCCCAGTACCCCTGAGTCTGTCCCTGAGGACACCAGACAGAAATGGAGCTTGGATCCAGACTACTGGCTTGGAGACAGTATCCAGTGTGCTGATGCACGGTGGGGGTTGGAAGGTGCAGCCCCGGGGCCAGGGAAAGATCCTCCCTGGAAAAAAAGGGAGTAAGGCACAAAGGGGAAGCTACACATTAGGTGTTTATCATGAGATCCCTGGTCCCCCTGCATCTGTGTTGGTCATCATGGGAATCCTCAACTGTATCTGTGTTGTCATGGGACCCTTTGATTTTCCTGCATCTGTGCTGGTTGTCATGGGAACACTGGACCCACTTGCATCCATTTGTTATGGGGGCTCATAAGCCTGTAGTGTGAGACCTAAAACTATAAAACTAAGGCTGATACTTTATGTTCCTTTGAACATGAAGTTGTGTGAACTCCAGAGCCTCACAGATAGGGACCTTGTCCCAGGGGAACATGTTTTGCTTGTTATGGTTTGTGTCTAGCTGTCCCCCCAAAGCCTCATGTAGTCAAGGGGTGGGGACTTCTAGTTTGTGATTAACTCATGATCCACTGGGATTATGTGCGATCCAAGGCTGGAATTATGGGTTTTAGTACTGCTGGGATTATGGGTGTACTACATCCCACCCTGGGGCAGAGAGCCTGAGTGTAATATAAGAGACAGAGAAGACTTTCTGTAGCGATTGTTCTTTGTTGTCATTGCTGTTCGACCACCATGAACTGCTGTTCTCTGCCACGTGCCCTTGTCTTGGAGCCAGCTGAATATGGACTGAAACCTGCAGTAACTGTGAGCTAGATAAACCTTTCCTTCCGTCATTTTGGGTACCAGGTATTTGTCCCAGCAACGAGAGAACAGCTTCCCTTCCCCCTCCAGCCCACAGAATGGTTCACCTAGCTAGTGGTACCTTTCCATGGGATAGGGTCCACCCTCCTGAGTGCTGCTGGTTTGTTCTGTTCCTAAGCACAGTTCATGCTGCCCTGATGCTGTGCATACAGGGGACCAGCAAATCACTGTCCGTTGCTCTGTCCAGGGCTTGGCCACTGCCACCAGTCCAGAATAGAGCCCCTGCCTCACTTCCAGCCCATCAGCATTTCTGGCCAATCTTTAGCTCCAGTACCCCATGATGGCAGTGATCTTTGGTTTCACTGTCACCCATAGGTCCCATTCCACAGCAGCAGGCTGACTTGACTGTCCTGGCATCCACAGTGAGAAAGGTCCCAGCCTGGTCTCCATACACTGATGTCAGTGCTTTGGATGTTGCCTTGGGAGAGAGGCCACTTTCCTTTCTGGAAGACTATGTGTGGCCTAACCTCTCCAACATACTTGGGATGGAAGACTGCCAAATGGTGGGGTCATGTTTTCCACAAGGGGTCTACACAGCGAAAGAACATGAACCCAGATACCACTGAGGCTTCTGGCAGACAAGGACTGTCACACATTATCTTCCTTCTAATTTTGAGCTGTGTGTAAACTCGAACCAATCTGGGTCTCTCCTTAGGACTTCTGCCATGCTGGAAACCCAAAGTCCGGATTGGCTTGTACCAGATTTCAGAGAAAGGAGCAAGCGGCCACAATTCTTCTCCATCCTCTCAGGCCTTCTTCTCCACATCACCTTGAGGATTTCCAACCTCTTGTACTCCAGGCCCACAGAAGACTCTCTCTGAAGAAGTCTTCATGACCTTGCTCTTTCTGGAGCCGACCCTGCAGATTACTGGGGGACTGGGCTTCCACTGTCCTGATCAGCAATGCTGTTGTCTCGTTTCTGTATCCTGCAAGCTGTACAAAGTAATAGAGGCAGGGGCAAAGTAATAAATGCTTCTGCTTCTCCCACTTCAGGCAAGGGTGAGAAGGGTCAGGAGAGTGCCTCTTCTGAGAACTTAGCCTGTAGCCCCAGCATTCCTATCTCTAGCTGCTCTATGGACTCATGCATCTCTATCATGCCCCTTATGTAGCTCTGACTCCAATACATCAGGCTTGCAATGAAAAGTATCAAGATCCCAGGGTACAAGTCAGCACATGTCCTGCCCTCACTGTGGCCCCATCAATGCCATGTGGTACAACTTCAGTGTCCTCAAATTGGCTCTAAAGGTTTGGCTCCCAAACTGCTAGAGCCCAGTGTGAGTAAAGGAAGTCCCTAGGGTGCCCTAGAAGGGGATTTAGGGCCCTCCTGTCACTTCCTGGTCACCATGAGGGGAAATGGCCTTCCCCAGCAAGTGCTCCTGCCATGATGTTGTCAGAGGTCCAAAGCCAGGGCACCTGGTGACCATGCCTCTGAAACCATGACCTTGACAGTGAACCTCCCTTCTTGTAAATGGGTTACCTTGGGTGTTTCATCACTGTAACAGGAAACTAACATTCAGCTGTTTAGAAATGTGGCCAGTAAAAAGGAAACAACTCAAGTTCCTCTCTGGCAGCCTATGAGCAAGGCTGAAGCCTTCCTCCTGCCTCTATATTCAGCCCAGGAAGCAGATGCCCTGCAGAAATTCAAGCCAGGCCTTTAGGATGACCACGTCCTTCATGTTCATTGCCAGCCAGCTCCTCATAGACCAGGCTTGTGGTGGCTTCCCTGATAGGCAGTAGGTTCAGGTTGGTTCCCTGGTCCTGTGTCTGGTGTGGATTTGCTGATGCAGCCCCAGGTTACGAATGGCTGGCAGTGGAGGCCTTTCCTATCTGGTGAGGCCAGTGCCAGGTTCCCATGCATGGTCTGGCACACAAGAGCAAAGCAGAGTGCATGATCCACTCAGGACAGTGGTGGGAATGCAGCAGATGGCCCAGCAAACTCTGGTTTGTTTTTGAGGTACTGAGATTGAACTTGGGACCTGGCAAATGCCAGTCAGGTGCTTATGCTACTGAGCTGTCTCCCTGACCCCTGGCAAGCTTCTGAACAAGGCCCATTCTAGGATCCAAATCAGCGAAGGAGACCATCATGGTGTAAACCTGAGGCATTCCGAAGACTCATGCACTGAAGGCTTGATCCCTGGTGGACAGTCAATAGTATTCAGGGTGCTGGTTCAAAAAAGAGCAATAAACACTAGGCACGGTTATTCCTGAAGAGCTCTATGGACAAGTAGCCTATAAAGACCAGCAGCACAAGCTTACACAGGCCAGTGACAACCATAGCAGCAGTGGCTGGCTAGCAGCTGATTATGTCAACTATTGTCACCCAATGTTATTAGGTGTCATCTGACTACATCAGGACTGCAGAGCTGCACTTTGACACAGGGTCTTGCTATGTAATTCAGATTAGTCTTGAACTCACCATGTAGCCCAGGAAGGACTTGACCTCATGGTGGTCTGCCTGTCTCAGCTTCCCAAGTGCTGGGATTACAGGCATGGGGCATCACAGCAGAGCTGCACACTGCCAATTTATGATTTCCATCTGAGTAGAGGAAAAGAACCCTAGACACTACCATATTCCTTTGGGGAACGAAGAACAACAAGTAAAATGAATATACCTCTCCTTAAATTAAGTATTTCATCCTTTTATTTCCAAACAGCAAGGGTACCAAGAAGCAGAACAAAGCAGCTAAGATCAGCAAAGCTGCCGAGTAGAAAAGTAGCAAGATGGACTGGATTTCTGTTAAGGTCATTTAATGCAAACCCAGGATTCTGTGGCTGTGTGCCTAGATCACACTAAATCCACTGGTAACAGGGGTCAGCCCAAGGAGAGCAGATTGTATTCTCAGGCCAGGCAGGCACATATGGCTCACATAAAGTTGTTGGAAGGGATTGCATGGGGACAGGAGCAACTGTTTTGGTAAATCCTCCTTGGCTGGCTCCCGAGGGTGCCTCCTTTACATTCATGTGTACTTGAAGTACAGTTGGAAGCTTCAGTGCCAGCTGGTCCTACTCTGCCAACTATCTTGGCTTCTGAGCTGGCCTCTTTCCTATTTGCCTTAAGAGCAGATGTCCACTTCAGTGATGCTTCCCGACAGTTCCTACATTATGTTCAGTTTGTTGATTTAACACAAGTTTTGACCAATTTCCTTTCTTCTCAATTCAGCAAGGCCTATAATTCACAAATTCCCTAAGTTGTATGTGATCTTGTGCACCCAATACACACTTCTAATTATCAGTAAACACAGCTTTGTGCACAATCCACATCAACTGCCACAATGGGACTTCGTGTACCCTGTGGACAGAGAGCCACCCTGTACAGAGGGCTGCAATATTTATCTTTATTAGCTGAGAAAACAGCCCTTTTCAATCTTTCAAGGACATGCACGTGGATTTCTAGGTCTACAGCTGGCAACAAAGCAAGATTATGCAACATTCTGACCACCTTAGAGACACCTTAGTTTGGTCCTTGGAAGTGTATGACTTTGTGTTTTGTTTTCCAGAACTGGGGATTGAACTCAGGACCTTGTGCTTGCTAGGCAAGCACTTATTCTATGAACTGGATGTTTAAGTGTATGTCAAAATGTCACAGGCTCCATGATTTGTGTCATTAAACATTCTATGTTTTATATAGTGTTATTCTAGAGCATGTTTTTGACTTATTAACTTGGTGTGTCTACAAAGAGAAATAATAATATTCAAACTCTTCATAACTATGTATGTGGTTCTTCAACTAGAAGGGTCATGGCTGACTCCCTCTGCCCTCATAAAATAAGAACACCAACAAAGCTTTCCTGCCATTCATTTCTGTGCTCACCCTGGTTCACCAAAGAGTCAGAAAACTATAGTGGCACTATCTATGCCAAGCAGAGGGCACTGAAGCTTTCTCCAAGGGCCAGAGTCTGGCACAGAACTTCCAGGATGTGCTCTCAAATGCCAGCAGGGATCTATGAAAAAGTTAGTGCTACATGGAGTATATTAGAAATACTTCATATCCACTACAGAGATCTCAAGAATTTTCTTTCCTGCTCATTCTCTTATTGGAAATATTTGATTTACCCCAAAATAGAAACACACATCACAAAGAGAGTGTCTTCCTAAAAAAACAAAAACAAAACCCCATACAACACACACTTCCAAGGACCAAACTACAGTGATCAGTGGAACAGGACCCAGGCTACAACCCAGGTTTCCCACGTGTCTCAGTCTTATACACACTCATTGGACAATAAACTGCCAGGGGAGTGGAGAAGCCATTCATGACCTGTGAACACAAAGACCTTCTGTCCGGGACACACCCTGCAGTGGTCTCTCACGATCCCATTGCTCTGAGACTGGGTTTGCACCCTTACAGTCATCACCAGGCACTAGCTGTGCCTGGGAAGGGCAGGCATGTTCAGGTCACATCCTCCCCCAGTGTTGCACATACCGTGGCATCCCCAATCCCTCCAGTGCAGTGGCTGAGGCCTACACAACTCCACTCAGTGCAGGAAGGCAGGTGGGTGGGGTCAGCCTAGCACCAGGACAGTCACGTTCAGACACATGGATAAGTAGGCCAGGCAACAGAACCAACTCAGTCTGCACAGGGCTCAGCCAGTGGTGGGAATGAAATCTGAAGTTGGTTTCTCAACTAAAGCAGTTGAAAACTGGGTTTTAAGAAGTGCTTTATATTCTTTGTTTCTGCTATTTGTTTTTGTTCTTCAAACTAAAGTGCCTTACATTAAAAAAAAACTGTGTGTGTTTGTATGCTTAGAGGTTTCACATATGCAACTGGAGAATATGGAATGTCACACAGTAAGGGCACAAGTTCTAAAGTCTTTGTGGTGGATTTCACTGGTTATAATAGTATAATTTAAAATTTTCCATGGTGCTGTACTCCTAGCCCTACAGTATATTTTAAGTCAAAGGCAAGAAACTATTTTCTGTGTCCTTGATTTGAAACTTTTGGACTGTACAGAGAATTAAACACTCAATACAAACACTTATCAATGTAAATTTTCTTCTGGTTGCTATTTCCTGTGTAATCCAACTACATATCCACCCATATATTTTAGGCCTTCTTGGAAGAACCTTCCCCTAATATTCACTGCCTTACATTAGTCTCTCTTCACACACAGACCTTTAGTAATATAGGAAATCTGCTAAAAAAGCCTTTCTGGGACTCAATGAGAACCTGTTAAATGAGATATACAACAGGATAAACTGTGAGAATGCCAGAGTTCAATGCAAACAGCTAATGAACTCTTCTAATATTGTTCATTAAAATGAAAAGCTGCCTTCTCTCTTAGGGCTTAAATTTGGTGAGAAAAGCTGGGTTTAGTGACTGGTTCCTGGGCACACCTATAAGTTTGTGCCCTAAACCCAGTCATGCAGAATGTATGAGGGCAGTGCCCTCCCCATTTGCTTGGCACTCTTAAGCTCCTCAGCTAGAACCTAGAAATTGTACTTAGCTTTTGTATTCACCTCCTCTGTTGACTTGACCTTTACATCCCATCACTGCCTACCCGTGAAGAACATAACACAATGACTGTAACCTACACATAGCAGTGCTGTGCATACAGCAGACCTGTGTCAAAGTTCAGCACCAATGCACTCAGGTGGCACATATTCTTGAGGTCAATAACTTTCCAGATACGCTTATACTCAAGAAAAACTTACTCCTACATACAAGTATTCTCTATGTCTTTATGCAGTCAAAGGTGCCCACAACAGTTTTGTTCACTATTGTGGAGATTCTTTATCAGTGCCTCAAATGTTGACTTCTAAAGCATCTGATAAATGGCTTTCAATAAAAAGGTCAGAGGTATTAAATATCAGTAGTTTCTTATAAGGATCCTTCAGGAGCTTTAGGGAGATACACAGATACTAATTCACCTTTCTATTAAAAACACAAAAAATATTGCAAGGAGTAAAATTAAAGTAGAAGTGAATGCTATTAAGGGAAAAGAATTTCATTACAACTAAAAGGACTCAGGAGCTCTTACAGCATTCCTCATACTTTATCTAGTGTCATTTCTTATGCTTACAATGATTAGAATTTAAGGAGTAATGGGGCTATAAAGTACAATGTCTACACAAAGGGAAAGGGCTGCCACCTTTATAAAAAGTCATTCTCCAGTGGCATTGGAAAAGACAATGTGAAAACAAAATTTGTAGCTAGGAAAATTTAAAAGGTTAGCATCTGAACAGTATTAAGGACTGAACCCAGGACTTCAAGCATATTAGGCAAGCAACCTAACTGGACTCTACTCTGGCCCTGCATAATCCATTTAAGAATAAGAAGTGATTTTATTTTATAACCAACATTCTGATTGATACATGAAGAGAAACACAGACTTGAGCAGGAGACAGAGAAAATTCAGTTGTTATTTTTAAAAGCCTTATGCTCCACAGTATCTGCAAATGTGAGCAACTAGGTAGAATGGTGGACAAAGTAATGGAAGGAAGAGAGGAAAATCTGGGTCTGGTAAAAACAAGCAAAGAAGTGGTTGCATATCTAAGGACATTAAAATTTTAAAATGGAACTCTAAATACTTTAAAGTATAGCTAGCTGTTCATTATGTAGAACTGATTTTAATTAGCATAATGTACAAACACTGAAGATTTACATTTAAAATTACTTGATAATGCCCTTTCCAAGTCCTTTATCTTGGAAACTACATGGAAGAAAATTTAACTGTATAAACAAAGTATGTGAAATGTTGGAGAACAAATATGGAGTAAAATAAACATTCACCTTTATCTTAAATCTACAAAGACACTGGGTTAAGCAGCGCTGACAGGAATTAAGACACTGTACAGGTAAGGGACTTAGGGAACACCTCATGGTTATTTCAAACAAGCAGCATATACGTTATTCCCTATGTGCATTAGCCAGTATTCCTAACTTTTACAAAATCTTTAAATGGTAACTGTATGTATGTAAATTTTAGGTACAGCAGTCTTAGCTTAAGAGGGTTTTTTTTTTCTTTCCTATAACATGACTTATTTTAGAACAAATTATTTCAGATCATGTCAGTGTCACAAACAAGCAATGTATATACTGTAATTTTATTTCAATCAAACAAAGGAAGTTAGCATGTAGGAAATTTAAATGAAACAGTAAAAACAGCAAAGTACTGAAAAATCTACAAAGGAAAACACACCTAAAGCATGAGAAGTCAACATTCATTAGTGTTTCATCTTCAGTTTTGATTGATATATAATGCTTGCAAATTTTTAAACAAACTTTTA